>LOEQ01003193.1:23090-57201 GCA_001685075.1 Bramus lutescens | reverse complement strand
AGAGGCAGGTGGATCTCTGTGAGTTTGAGGCCAGCCTGGTCTATAGAGCGAGTTTCAGGACAGCCAACACTGTTAAACAATGAAACCCTGACTCAACAAAACAGCAAAAAATATAACAGAAAAAAATATTTTACAAACTTTATAGCATAATTTTCTGATTTTTTTTTCAACTTTTGTCCCCTTAAGAGCATTTTTTCAAAAACTACCTTGCTGAATGTGGGTGACAGGTGTATGGCTGGACACACTACAGGGCCACTGGCAGTGGCACTAGAATTTATCCCTACTGCTTGTACTGGCCTTTTGGAACCCATTCTCTTTGGATGGATACCTTGCTCAGCCTAGATATAGTAGGGAGGGTCTTGGATCTCCCCAAAGCAATGTGCCTTACCCTCTCTGAGGAGTGGATGGGGGCCAGGAGGAGGTGAGGGAGTGGGAACTGGGATTGGTATGTAAAATGAAGAAAGCTAGCTTGCTTTCTTTTTAAAAAAATAAAAAAAACAAGCAATCTGGCCTGTGGTTGGAGAGTAGAGTGGTTGTTTTCAAGCATGAGGACTTGAGTTCAGTCCCCAGAGCCCGTGTAAACACAGAACCAGCCGGATGCGGAGATACACACTCATAGTCCCAGCACAGGGAGGTCTCTGAAGCTCACAGGCCACCCTAGCCTGCATGAGCTCTAGGCACTAAGAGACTGTGCCTCAAAAAGAAAAAGGCAAGCAGCTCTAAACACCGAAGGATGTCCTCTGAATCTCTCACACACACTCTTTTTTGCTGGAAACAAATGCAGAGGAACAATTTCTTCATTTCTGTAAGAGACAAATTGTTCTCAGATTGATCTACATAATGAAAGCAATTGCAGTCAAAATCCCAGTAAGCATTTTTCCTTCCTTTTTTAGAAATTCAAAATTTGGTTCTAAAATTTATAAAGAAAGCAAAAGACCAACAGTTCATAGAATTCTTTATGCATAACATGAAGCAAAACAAGGAAGAAAAGTATTTAAGATTAATATAACTTGTTTTTAAGATTTTATATAGGAGCTGAAGAGATGGCTCAGTGATTAAGAGCACTGATTGCTCTTCCAGAGGACCTGGATTCAACTCCCAGCACCCATATGGCAGCTCACAACTGTCTGTAACTCCAGTTTTAAGGGACCTGAAACTTCCCATGGCAAAACACTAATGCACATTTAAAAAAATAAAAAAGACTTCATATAAATTATACTAATCAAAACCCTGTGGTGCTGGTATACAACAGATAAATAGATCCATGCAATAGAATGGAGCAGTGCTTCTCAGTGCTGCGATCCCTTAATACAATTTCTCATGTTGTAGCGACCTTCAAACATAAAATCATTTTTGTTGTTACTTTATAACTATAATTTTGCTACTGTTATGGATCATAATGTAAATATCTGTTTTCTGTGTCCTACCCCCAAAGAGGTCACAACCCATAGGTTGAGAGCCACTAGACTAGAGGGTCCAGAAATAAACTTTGATATATGAAGCATGTATTTTGAGAAGTATCCAAAGGCATCTTTTCACTAGAGAAAGTCTTTTTAGAATTATTATTGTAAGAATTGAAGATATAAAGCCCAGAATACAATCCATATTTTGCTATATTAAAAAAAATGAGTTCCAGGTAATGGTGGCACACACTTTTAATCCCAGCAGTCGGGAGGCACAGGCAGGTGAATGTCTGAGTTCGAGGCCAGCCTAATCTACAGAGTGAGTTCCAGGACAGGCTCCAAAAAGGTACAGAGAAACCCTGTCTCAGAAAAAAAAGAAGAGCTAGAGAGATGACTCAACAGTTAAAACCATTTACTGCTCTCCCAGAGGTTCTGAGTTCAATTTTTACCACTTACGTGGTCACATATAACCATAAGTATCTCTGGTTATAGGCATTGTGACACTCCCTTCTGGCCACTGTGAGTACTAAGCATGCAAGTAGTGCACAGACATGCATGCAGGCTGAACACCTATTCTCATAAGCCAACAAAATGGCTCAGTGGGTAAAGATTCTTGCTGCCAAGCCTGGGATAACCTGTGTTTAATTCCCTGAGTTCACAAAGTAGAAGACTACAACTCCTTAAGTTGCCATTTTATCTCCACACATGCAACATGGCATGTGCATACCCCCTCTCCAACTGAAGAAATACGTGTAAAGAAAATGAGCCATAAACATAAATATAAAAATTAAATATAAAACTTAAGAGAAGGCAAGCCCTTTGTGACTTCAAGTATGACAAAAATTTTCTTATCTAGGCACCAAAAACATGATCCATATAAAAACAGTAAAGCAGAGTGGTGGGAGATGGCTCAGTGAGGACCTGAGTTCCAGGTACCAGAACTCAGTGTAAAAAGGAGAGAAGGCAAGATCCCCATGGGCCTACTGGCTTAGCTCATTTAGCCGAAAGAGTGAGTTCCAGGTTTAGAGAGATACTGTATCATTTCATGCATGCCTGTACAAGATAAACATATCTTACACACAAATGCTTACACATATACACAAAATTAGATAAGTAAAATAGGACATTTAATGCTGACAAGAAGGCACAGATGTTCTGATAACCTGAGATAAACCCTGGAACCCACATAAAAGGCCAGATGCTGGGGTTGTGCATTGGGAATCCCAGCACTGTTGTGGAGAAATGGGAGGCAGAGATAGGAGAATCACCTGGAAGCCCACATGTCAGCCAACCTGGAGAACCCACCATAGCAGAAACATGACAAGAAACAACAGCAGGGAGAAAGGAAACCGGCTCCTGGAGGCTGTGTTCTGGCCTGTGCTCAGACGCATGCACAGTAGTAATAAGTGACCTTATTAAAAACTGGACATGCAAGCCGGGTATGATGGCACGCACCTTTAACCGCAGCACTCGGGAGGTAGGAGCAGGTGGAAATCTGTGAGTCCAAGCCAGCTTAGTCTACAGAGCTAGTTCCAGGACAGCCAGAGCTACATAGAAAGACCCTTTCTCAAAAAAAAAAAAAAAAATTACAATAAAAACAAGGCATTTAAAAGATCTCTCCAAAAGACACTTTTGAAAGTAATAAAAATACATGACAAGAGTTAGGAGAAAAATCTTCTCAACCATGTGTGTAATGTAAGACTTACATCTGTACAATATTTATTATAAAGAGCCTTCAAAACTAGTTTTTTAAATAGGCTAAATAAAGATTTGAACATATATTTTCATAGAAGCTACATGATGGAAAAGAAGCACATGAAAAATGCTAAGTATCATTCATCACTAGGGACACCCAACTTAAAATCACAGTGAGATACACCCTTGCTAGAATGGCTGCAGTAACAGGCAAACCCTGTTGTACATATTGTACACATAGTGTGTTTCCTGCTTTTTCACTTACTGATGAGTTTGCGGTCTGTGTTTATCACTCAGTTTTATTTTGTTTTGGGAATTTTGAATGTCACATGTAAAACTTAGTGAACTTTTTTTTTTTTAATTTTCTATTTAGAATGCTGGTAAGGTGTCTTTCGGAAATGAGTTCTGGCATCCTATATTCCAGGCCTCATCCTCATCCCAACTTCCTACTGTGCACTATGAAGGGTGGCACTGCCCCTCAGTCGGCCTCGCATGTGTGTGTTTTCTGTTTAACAGTCTGGTTTGTTCCATGGTAGAGTTCTAGCAGCTTCTGAAGAAAGCAACAGAACAGAGCAGTCAACCCTAGGGAAGCTGGAACTGCGTGTCAGAGAGCTGCAGCAGGAGCTGGAGTACCTGAGCCAAGACAAGCTAGCCCTGCACAGCGACATCTCCATGGTGCAGCAGCAGCTCCAAGGTAAGGGACTGACTGCAGACTCTGCAGCCCGCAGCTTGCCCCTAAGAGAAGTGAGTGATGCAAAATGGGGCATGGGGTGTCTTTCTAAAGTTAGATTCTAGATTTGATTGTACCACTCTATAAATATACCAGGTCTAAATCATACTTTTAAGACACACATGATACATGGATTTTATTGTAAGCTGTTTTTTAAAATCTAATTTATGTTCCTTAGGGAACAGTTTAGAATTAGAACAAAAAAATTATATAAAAATTACTTTTGGGCCAGTGAGGTGGCTCAATAGGTAAAAAGCACTTACCACCAAGTCTGACAACCTGAACTTCAAGCTCACAATACAAGGAGAGAACTGACTCCCAAATGTTGACCTTTGTCCTCCACATTGCTGCATGGCTCATGCTCATACTCACTCGCACAAATACACACAGTAGTAATAGGTTGACGTCACTCCTCGCACCATAACTCTGTGTGTGTGTGCGTGCACCCAAATAGTAGAAATGTCTCTTACTACCAAATGTTTCTGTTCATTTGTTTAGGAGAAATGGCTAAGTATTTATAGCTATTAAGCATTTATTATGTTCTAGTCATGGTGCATGTACTGTCTCATTTTTAATCCATGTGATAAAACTAGATCTGGTGAAACACACGGTACTCATTAGGCTGAGGCAGGAGGAATATTAAGTTTAAAACCAACTGGGCTGGCTGCATAATGAGACACTGTTTCAAAAGCATACAAAACCTTTGTAGCATTTGTGACATAGAAAGCAGCATTTTATCTGTTATCTGTTTATAGATGATGATACTGAGGCTTAATTTCTTGCAATTTACTAAAGATCACAGAGCTAGTAATAGATACCAATTTTATCTATGTATTATCTTTATGAAAGACTCTGCCAGGTTTACATTTCCAGAAGTATTGTGCAGTACACCCATTTTAAAACCACTAATTTAACCAACATTATTATCTAAGTGTTTATGAATTATTTGAAATATGAAAATATGGAAATCTTTGAGAACCCCTACCTGGGTTGTAGTACATGTCTTTTGCCCTTTAATAAGGTAGTGTAGCATTGTCACTGTTTTAACAGAAATAAGTATAAACTTAGTTCTGATGAAATTTGAGGAGGTTCAAGTGAAAAATTGTATGCATATGTATAAATAATATTTTATGAAAATGTTTCTGTAGATAAACGGGAAGCCATAAACTCGCTACAGGAGGAACTAGATAATACCCAAGACCATTTGAACGTAGCAAAGCAGGTAAGGTTCACAAGTATAATTGACTTCTTTTAGCTGGCACTACAGCACCGTATGCCCCTTACACGACACCATAGGGCTACTGCACACCACCATAGGGCCACCTACACACCACCATATAGCCCCTTACACGGCACCATAGGGCCCCATACGCAACACCATATAGCCTCTTAAACAGCTCCATCGGGCCACCTACGCAGCACCATAGGGCCACCTATGCAGCACCATATAGCCCCTAACACGGCACCATAGGGCCCTATACGCAACACCATATAGCCTCTTACACAGCTCCATAGGGCTGTCTACCTACACAGCACTGCCTTCAGATAAGGCTTTGGTCCTGGGATGGTTCTCTGGTCTGTGCTAGCACTTGGTTCAAGTTCACCCAAAGCTAGGAAGAAGTGGGGTAGTATTTAGACCAGAGTCAAACAGCAGTTCCTAGAAGCCTCTACCAGGACATGGGGACCTATGGCACAGGTGCTCTCCCCACCCCCATGAGACTGCTCACAGAACTGCAGAGCAGGTGTCAGTTGGAGCATCCATCCGGTCAGGAGCCGACTAGTACAGCTTGTGACCCTGTGCTTCTGATGACCTCTCAGTGTCAGCCTGTGAGAGCAGGACTACATACAGTTTAGGGTTCAGAGGGCTTCAAGTAATTAGATGAAACATTAAATTCCCTTCCTTTACCTTTCGAATTCTGTGTTTCTAAAACATAAAACTTATAAGACAAATTTTTTGTTGTGGGGGGGGTTATTCAAGACAGGATTTTTCTCTGTTGCTTTCAAGCTTGTCCTGGAACTAGCTCTTTAGAGCAGGCTGGCCTTGAACTCACAGAGATCCACCTGCCTTTGCCTCCTGAGTGCTAGGATTGAGGCCTGGCTCAAAAATCTTTTTTGTTTTTATTTTATGTGCATTGGTGTTTTGCCTACATGTGTGTCTGTTGGATCTCCCTTGAACTGGGATTACAGTTGTGAGCTGCCATGTGGGTGCTGGGAATTGAACCTGGGTCCTCTGAAAGAACAGCCATTGCTCTTAACCACTGAGCCATCTATCCAGCCCTCAAAAAAATCTTTGTATGATGTCAGATTCTTAAATTTTTCTATGTTAAAAATAAAGCCAACTCTTTCAAATTTGTTCTAAGTTTTGAACCTGTCTAAAGATTTCAGATAGTAACAAAAGGATTAGCCCTTGTTTGTAGTTTCTCTTCGTCTTCCTAGCAGTCTTGAGGTTTTTGCAGAGTGCTGTTTATCCCCATCTTGTTGACAGGGCAACTGAAGCTTTAGTAAGGTTCGCCATCCCTTGCCATCTTACTTGTTAAGCAGGCACTGAGAGAAGGCAAGCCGGGGATTAACTCTGAGTTCTGGGCACTTTTCTGTTAAGTTTGCTGAGAGTAAAGGATGTGGCACTTTTCAGACCTGGTGCTAAACAGACACTGGTCACCTTAGGAAGTGGCTTTGTAAGGAGTTCCAATGTGTTATTTCGTCTAAAGGACCTGCTCCATACCACCCAGCGCCAGAATGCTCTGCTCAGTGAACAGGGGCAGCTGCAGAAGGACATCAGCAAATGGATTGCCAGGTTTGAGAGCTGCCAGAAAGAGACAGAGACTAAAGAACAGCAACTTCAGGAACTTCAGAATGAAATCAGAGAGAGCAAACTCCAGCTAGACCAGCAAGAAACGGTACTGCACAGAAAAGGGGGTGTTCTGCATTTCATGGGAGCTTCGTGCCTCCCACCTCCTAACCCAAGATCAGACTGCCCTGTGTGCATCTCCTGGGTGACTGACTCTGATTAGTCTAAGTTACACACTGTTCAGTTTCAGGCATTGGTCCTGTAAAGACCTTAATGGCCACATGCTAATAAATTAGCACCTTGTATCCTCTTCTCATGGTGGCCAGGTGGCTTTCCAGACCCTGCTTCATCTTTATAAAGGCACTGGCAATTGTTCTCGCTGTCTGTCTCTATCTGTCTCTGCCTCCCCTCTCCCCTTGCAGACATCTCTCCCCTTTCTTTTGAACTGGAATCTGAGGCTCATCGGGGACACTTATTCCTATATGACTGACTGAGGTGATTTTCTATTCAGATGTTTCAAAAACTCCAGAAGGAAAGAGAAAGTGAGGAACAGAAGCTAGAGGCTGGTAAAGTGACTCTGATACAGCAGCAAGAGCAGCTGGAGAAGGAGCTGACAGAGCAGAAACTCAAACTGGAGCAGCTGCTCACAGACGTGTCGGCAGCTGAAGGACGCCTCAGGACCCT
Source organism: Bramus lutescens (assembly GCA_001685075.1). Classification (NCBI taxonomy): domain Eukaryota; kingdom Metazoa; phylum Chordata; class Mammalia; order Rodentia; family Cricetidae; genus Bramus; species Bramus lutescens. The sequence goes on along the minus strand of LOEQ01003193.1, from coordinate 49,901 downwards.
CCAGGAAGAGGAGCGATGCAGTGAGAGCCTGGAGAAGACGCTATCCCAGGCCAGTAAGTACCCTGCAGGATTTGACAGGTGGAGTGCTGTTCGATTTGTCTTGTGAAGTATGTGGAAAGACTTAGACCCTGGCCCATCTAAGGAGGCGGAAGGAGGGCAGCAGCCCTGTGAGAGATGGCTGAGGCCATAGGGAGGTCAGGGAATTTGTCCTTATGGTGAGCTTTGACCCTAAAACTGGCCAAAGTGTCTCTTCATGCCCTTCTTCATCATCCAGGAAGATGAGTGGGAAAGTGTGAAGTTTTGGGGAGCTGTGCATGTGGGGTGGATTTGACCCCAGCTGTTCAGAAATAGAGTATCAGCACTGAAGGTTGAGTATAGGGATCCATTCTGGCATCAGTTTGCTTTCTTGCTGAGCCTTTCTTGAGCCCATGGAGTGAGTCGGGACAGGCATGTAAAAGCAGGCACTCGAGGGAAACAGCAGAGTGGGTGACACCACTGTAAGACAACCTGTCTGAGGTAGAAAGCTCTGCCCACAGCTGGTCCAGGACCTCTGGCCAAACCTACTAAACATGCTCACATTCCAGAACAGGAGCTTTCGGAACGGGAACAGCAGCTAATGGAGAAGTCAAGTGAGCTGTTGGCCCTGCAGAAAGAGGCAGACGCTATGAGGGCAGATTTCAGCCTACTGCGAAATCAGTTCTTAACGGAAAGGAAAAAGGCAGAGAAGCAGGTGGCTGGCCTAAAGGAAGCATTGAAGATACAGCGGAACCAATTAGAGAAAAACCTTCTAGTGAGTATTTGCTACCCTGGAAGTCTAGAGTAACAATCGGTTTACATTGAATTGACATATAAATTTTACTTATCCACTGCTTCACTGGAGAGAAAATAAACTATTCATCAACCCAGGCCCTAAGCCAATGGCAATTATTGGTGTATTTAGTCCTAATTTATTATTGAAGCACAAGGTGAGTTTTTTTCTGAGACTTGGTCATTAGCCCCAGAGCAGCTCTGGCTGCCAGCAGGGGGCCATCCTGTGGACAGTATCAGCACAGCACAGAGCTGTGCACTGTGTTCAGCCCACTGTGGGCTGCCAGGTGTTGGGTTGGTAGGAACCTTTGTATAGCTGCATTCTGCCCTTTTTGGTCAACATTGGCTTTTATCAGATATACCAAAACCAGGAAGTATGGTGTACCATGCTTTTACCCTTGAACTAGGTGTGTTGGTTGAAGGAGGGATAATTACATTATTGAGAGCAATGAGTACAGTGGATTTCCGAAGAATGGGTTCTCCCTGCTCCCTGCAGGGAGTAGTGGAATCTGCTGTATGAAAGGAATCTGGATGCACTTCCCAGAGGGTGGTGTGCTTACACCTAGGACTTAGACATGGTGATGGAATTTAGATGTCTGAAATTTAATCTGGGCACAGTGGCATACACCTTTAATCCCAGCACTCAGAACCAGAGGCCAAAGATCTCTGAGTTTGAGGCCAGCCTAGTCTTACATGGTAGGTTCTAGGTCAACCAGAGCTACATAGTGGCTACATACCCTGTCACAAATACATAATAAAATAACCCACACATACACATTACCCATGATGATATTGTTACCATTTCACAGATAATTAAAGTGGACTGGAGAAGGGGGAAGTAACTTGTCTGAGATAGTGCTAAAGATCCGAGGTTCAAACTTTGGGATTCTCCCGGCCACACTACACCCACCTGCCTCCAGAATGCAGATAGACTTAGCTCCATTCTGCAGCTGTAGAATGGAGACGGTTACAACGCTAGTGAGTGTGGAAGCCAGTAACTACAATTGCCCATATGTGACTACAAAGAATTTGCCTCCCTCTATGCTAGGAGCAAAAACAGGAGAATAGCTGCATGCAAAAGGAAATGGCCACAATTGAACTGGTAGCCCAGGACAACCATGAGCGGGCCAGGCGCCTCATGAAGGAGCTCAAGCAGATGCAGCATGAGTACCTGGAGCTCAAGAAACAGGTATTCACCCCCAAAGGCCAGCTGGCCAGCCTATTACACCCCTCCCCAGGGCTCAGGCAGGCTTTATATGTTGCATGTGGGAGCTGTGAAAAGTTTATTGTTAAGAATATTCTGTAAGTTAAATCTTTTACAGCCCTAAAATTTAGACATTCACTTAAGGAAAAAGTATTAATTAAAAATATACTTCTAAAATTTCCAGTTAGCTTTTTTTAAATGACATTTGTGTTGTGTGTGAGTGCACCCCCCCACACACACACACACACTGGCGAGCATGTGGAGGTCAGAAGACAACTTGAGGGAGCCAGTTCTCTCCTTCCTACTAGGTCTTGGAGGTTCTACTCAGGTTGGAAGGCTTAACTTTACCTGCTAAGCCAGCTCAACTGTTTTAAAAATAGGTGTGCAGGCACAGGCTCCTAAGTGTGCAGGTCCATGCATGTATGGAGTTGGAGTACACCTTGGGTATCATTGTCAGCAAACCCAGCCCTGTCTCTTTAGATAGGGTTCCTTGTCCTGGAGCTTACCTATTAGAATAGACTGCCTGGGCAGGAACCCCAAGGAGGCCCTGCCTCCACTTCTCCAGCACTAGGATTGCACGTGTCCCTATGCTCAACATTTTATGAGTTCTGAGTATTAAGCTCAAGTTTTCATGCTTGCAAGCCAAGTACTTTATTGACTGACCAATACCTCCCTCCACCCCTCAACTTTTTATGGTGTGTGTGCATGTATGTGTGTAGTAATTTACATGTGTACACGTACAGGTGGAAGCCAGAGATCAAACTCAGGTGTCATTCCTCAGAAGACATCCACCTTAACTATCTTTAGAGTTTCTATTGCTGTGATAAACACCATGACCAAGAGCAACTTGGGGAGGAAAGGGTTTATTTTACCCTATAACTCTCGGGTCACACTTCATCACACAGGGAAGTCAGGGCAGGAACTCAAGGCAGGAACTGAAATGGGCCACAGAAGAACACTTCTTACTGGCATGCTTCTCATGACTTGTTTAGCCTGCTTTCTTATGCAACACAGAACCATCAGCCCCGAAACAGCACCAACTACAGTATACTGGACCCTCACACATCAGTCATTCGTAAAGAAAATGTCTAACAGAGTTACCTATAGGCCGTCTTAGAGGCATCTTCTCAACTGAGAGTCCCTCTTCCCAAATAAGTATAACTTGTGTCAAGTTGACATAAAACTAACCAACACAGCCTCTCACTGGGATCTGAGAGTTAGCAATTAGAACAGACCCCATATATCTACCCGTCTTCATCCATGCCCCCTACCACAGGAATTACAAGCACATGCCACGGCACCCAGATTTTCATGTGAATGCTGGAAACCAAACTGTAGTCCTCATGTATGACCCACACTGTTCTAAGCCATCTCAGCTCTTTTTTGTTAAGGGTATTGTTTTGTTTTTGTGTGTGTGTGTGTGTGTGTGTGTATGTGTGTGTGTTAGGGTATTGCTTGGCATGTGTGTTGCTAAGGTATTATTTGGTGTGTGTATATATATATGTATGTATTGTTAGGGTATTATGTGTATGTGGTAAGATACTGTTTGGTGTGTGTTAAGGTATTGTTTGTTGGGTGTATATTTAGGGTATGCTGTTAGGGTATTGTGTGGTCTGTGTGTGGTATTAGGGTATTGTGTGGTGGGTGTGTGCACACGTGTGGTATTAGGGTATTGTGTGACGTATGTATGCATGTGTGGTGTTAGGGTTAACAAATAGTGTGGATATGGGTGTTGCTTACACTTAGTGGTTCATGTAGAGGACAGAGAAAGACCCTTGGTGTCTTCTTCTAATTGTTCTTACTGACTTGAGACGGGGCTTTCATTGGACCAGAAGCTCACTAGTTAGCCAAGCTGGCCAGGGAGTTCCAAAGATTGACCGACCTGTCTCTGCCTCCCCACCTTGCCCAGTCTGTGTGTCCTTATACTTGCAAAGCAAGCACTTTACTAACGAGCCAGTCCAGTATCTGTAGATCCTTCAATATAAGACACATTAAGCAGCCTGGTGTTTGACTCCATCCAATTCATTCTTTAGATGGCAAACCAAAAAGATTTGGAGAGAAGGCAAATGGAAATCAGTGATGCAATGAGGACACTTAAGTCTGAGGTGAAAGATGAAATCAGAACCAGTTTGAAGAATCTCAACCAGTTTCTTCCAGAACTACCAGCAGATCTAGCAGCTATTTTGGAAAGAAACGAAAACTTAGGAGAGCTGGAAAGCTTGAAAGAGAACTTCCCATTCACCACAAATGAGAGACTTTTTGAAGAAAAATCTAACTTTTCCCAAGTTCACATCACGGTAAAGTTTGTCCTGCTCTTCTCTAGGCTTCACAGAGTGATAGTTTGGTTCCCACCTCCCCCAGTAAAGCTAAAAACAGATTTTGGGGTGCCAGGGTAGGAGGGAAAGATGGTAGGCTCCCACTCGTGTCAGTTGGTGACTCATTGGTCTCCTTTTCTTTCTGAAAAAGGATGAACACTGGCGTGGAGAAGCACTCCGTGAGAGACTGCGCCACCGTGAAGATCGACTCAAGGTTGCTTCTTTAAGAAATTACAAAAGGCCAATATGAAATAGCTGGCGCTTGGCAGGACGTACTGCTCAGTCCACTCTTTTGCAGCAATCAAGAGGTTTAGAGATCACATTGTATAAGTTCAGAGAAGCTGACATCACACAGTAGTAAACGGCTATAAGTAAAAAAAAATTTTGAATTCTAGGGCCTTGGATATATATATATAGCTCAGTGGTACAGCACTTGCCTAGCACATGCAAGGGCACTGGGTCCAGTGCACAATTCTGATGTGCAGTTATGTTCTTTAACCTATATAATGCATCCATGGGACAGGGTTTCCCTCTGTACCATAGGCTGACCTAGAACTATAGGGTAGCCTTGAACTTGGGGCTCTTCTGCCTCAGCCTCCCCAGTGCAAGGACTAAATGCCCTGCCCTTATTCCTGTTTATTGAAGTCAGACTTGCTTACCAAAGATGAAGAAGCTGAGTAATGGTTCAGGTGTATTTCTTTTGTGTAAACCCCGTGTCTGGTAACACTTTTCAGGCTCAACTTCGACACTGTATGTCTAAGCAAGCAGAAGTGTTAAGCAAAGGGAAGCGGCAGACAGAGAACACCTTACACAGTCTGAGGAGACAAGTTGATGCTTTAGGAGAACTGGTCACCAGTACCTCTGTAGATTCAACATCATCACCCAGTCTGTCTCATGTAGAATCATCCCTTGTGGAGGACTCCCAACTTGGACAAAGTCAGGTAAGAGGGACACTCTTAAGAGTCTAGAGAATACTTAAAAACTTTGGGGTTGGTGATCCAAGACTTGGGATCTAATGTCACTGTCAATTGTCTTGGAAATCTCTGGGAAAGTTTACCTAGTCTATAAGTGCAAAAAGAAGGTAAGCTGGTGGCTTAGTCAGTGAACTAGAACTGGATAGGATGACCCAGGAGAAATGCAGTCAGCCTGTTTGTGTCCTTGACTTCTAGATTTCCTTATTTTCTACTTGATCAATGTAGAACTTAGACCTTCAGTGCTGGAGAGATGGCTCAGCAGGTTAGAGCACTGGCTGCTCTTCCAGAGGATCTGGATTAAGTTCCCGGCACTCACATGGTGGCTCTCAATCATCTGTTATTACTCTAGTTCCAGAGGACCCAACACCCTTTTCTCCGCAAGCACCAGACACCCAAATAGTGCAGATATTTACATGCAGGCAAAAAGGCTGTAACACATTTTTAGAAGTAAAAACTTAGACCTGTGAGGTCAAGTCTGGGTTTCCCTGGGTTTTAGGTGGTACCCAATTCTCAAAAGACATTTGAATGCAGACCTCTTCACTGTCTACTATAAACTCTGGATCTCACAAGGGTTTCTGTGTGGGACTTAAAACCATTTAACAAGAACATAAAGTAACTCATGGAACAGGCCAACAGTAGCACATTATTGATGAGCAGAAAATGGCTTCCATTTCCAGACTAAACATGCTAGAAACACTGTACAATCAACATCCCATTTAATTTTTACACCCTGGAAGGTACATTTTGTCCCTTTATGTAGGTAAGGTACTATATAAAATGGTACATGACAGGTCGAGGACATAGCAAAGGACAAATCAGGACATAAAGGCTAACAGAAAGCAGTGTGTCCCAAGTATAAAACACAAGGAATGTCCAAGGACAGTTGCTTCTTTAATTGGCCTAAGGAGGGCAAATAGCTCGAGTCACAAAACTAATGAGCAGCAGGACTGAGATTTTAGTAAGATTACCTTAACCCCTGTAGTGGAGACAAGTCAGGTAAAGGCCCTCCAGAACTTAATGGACTCTGTTAAGTGCTTAGTAAGAACATGAGGCTGTGAGGACAGAAAAATACATGAGCTTTGAAGGGCTCTACGTAAGAGGTACAGGTGAGTTGTAGGCACTGTTTCAGTCTGGGGCTGTCTGTCATGTGGGCCACTGAGAGATGAAGACTTGAATTGGGCTGGGGTTGGGGGCTGACTTTCTGTGCTTCAAACTGTTTTTCATTTTTCTCAGAGTTCCTTCCAAGTTCTGCAAGGTCCATCAGAACCATACAGTTACCACCGCTGAGTTTCCTGCTTGCAGGGTATGTTAGCAGCCCAGCATTTAACTGGAAGATTTGTAAGTCTGGCAGCTCCAGGAAAAGAACTGGTCACCTTTTAGTTATTATTTCGTAAACTTTATCTTAGAATATTTTGGGGCTAGAAATTGGGCTTAATGGCCTAGCACATCCACATCCCCAGATTCAGTCCCCCGCACTAGAGAACAGGTTCCAGAGGTCCTTCAGCAAGCTACTTTAGCGGTCATCACACCACCACCTTCTCTACAGCCTTGTCCTGCTAAAGAGGGTTAATTCTGCTGCTTCTTACTGTAGGAAAAGAAGCCTCAGCCGAGGTCAGGAATACGGTCTTGTGTGAGCTTAAGAGGAAATAACTACTCTGCTACCTCACTTTCTAATTGGAATGTCAATATATTACCAAGATCCTGTGAATCAAAGACTCTGAGAATGCATTGTAGTTTGTTTGTACTGTTTACACTGAAGTTTTTGTTAAGTTACATGTACCTGTGGGACTAGATGTATAAAGTCTAAACCAGAATATTTTTCTCCCCCAGCCTTGGAAAGTTTTTGTTCCTCCTGAGTCCATAACTGGTATGTCTAGTTACCATGAAAAAGAATGCACTAAAAGCCCCAAGGCTTAATAAGTTATTTTCAGATTCTGATCAAAATTATTTTTAATATGAAAATAAACGGTACAGCCAACTTGGGTCTGTTGTTTGACATTTCACAGAGCATTCTTTGGTAAGTCATCAGGTTATGACAATGACATCTTCTAACCTTTTTCCCATCTTTACCTGATCTTCTTAGCAGTGAGTGTTTCCTTCTTCAGAAGTCTCCATCAGGAAACCGCTGCACTTAAGACTGCTTTTCTTTAGCCTATTAAAATAGTAATTCTCTGGTGGAAAACATCAAAACTGTATTCTGGAGACTCAGTTCTGGTGATAAATGTCTATCAACAGCTCAACTGATCTCTTTAGAAACGACCAACCAACCCTGTCAACGCTGTGTGGCTCTAACCATCCTAATGATGTTGGTGACTGGACAGCCTTTGAGCCACAGTCAGCACTGCTCAACAGCCCCTCACCATAAGGAAATATATATATTCTCACTAAGCTGTCTGGCTACAGTTGAACCATTAAGATGCGGGGTAAATTATAACAGAGATAATGGGAGTCACGCCTTACTTTACTACACAGTATGTTCCAGAAGGCATGTATTTCCAACACACATCTAATGTATTCCTGTTCTCCCTTCTTTCACTTTACATCTTTGCAAAATGCTTAAAGGCATGGGCTAATCACAATTATGGACATGGTTTAGGAACACAATTTTCTGGGCCTGGACCAAATAACTGTCATATGAGTCCTTCATCTCTACTTCCATGTAAGTAGGAATGGGAACTGTCTGGATTTTGTTTTGTTTTTCTGTTTATGGTGAAGGAACTTAAACCATCTATTTCTTTTAAGGCCGCATTTAGAACAGATGTACAGGCAAAANNAAAAAAAAAAAGTCTCAATAAGCTTATTGAGAAAGTGAGGTAACGAATGTATGAAACAAAACACCCGATTTCAAAAACAACCTTCCACAGATGTAAGTCAATAGCATAATGCTTGCCTTGTATGTGCAAAGTCCTAGGTTTGATCCACTGCACACACCAAAAACTTGCCAGTTCCAAAAGGACATCTTTCTAAAGAAACCTTGTATAACCTCTTACTACTACAATGTGACCACCACTGACCAACTCCCTCTATCCGTCATTGCATTCCACACTTTATGAACTCTGACTTCAAAAAAAAAAACCCAGCTCAAAGCTGCTGGCGTACTGATGCAGATGAGCTCTAGTTACCACCACCAGAGCAGCTCCTCCATAGTGAAAGCAGTCACAACACCAGAGTAGCAAGCACTTACACAAGCTCTTGTGGGTTAAAAATAAAATTAACAAATCCACTCTGCCCAGTGTCTGGCACACAGATGTTGCAATATGACAATTTGCTCCTCTATCTTACACTCCCAGGTTACACATGCAAACAGAAATTGGCCCCACATACAGTAAAGAGAGAACACTATTAGCCACCAATGTGCTGGACTCAAAGATACAATATACAAGGATGGAACTTCAGCTCAATTAGTTTTATGAGCTACACAGACCTCGCCACACACTAAGCACAATGCTGCAATAAAAACTGACAGTTCATACCAAATAGTCATCTGAATAAAGTCTTTACAGTTCAAAAATAATGCAACTATGTTCAATTTAATCTAGATACAGGTACTTTATTTACAAATATTTAGATAATAGCATTTTGTTACATCGAACGAAGAATACAGCAGTCTGAATAAATCCTTCTGTCACAAAAACAAGACCCACTGTAACTGAGAGTCAGGGCATTGCACCTACACAAGTCGAAGTCGTCTTTAGTTTGATTGCTACCTTGTACCCCAATGGGCGATTTGTTTTGTTTTTGTAAATATATACACACACCAGCAGGTCATGGTCCCTGGGCAAATCCCTTGTGATGCAACAGTGTAAGCAAATGGATTCCTCTAAGTCTTTAACAGAATATACCAATCTACTCCAGGAATCCTTTAAGTTAAACAAAGACAAAAGGAGAATCCACAAATAAACCAAATCCTATTTTCTGCACATTCCAGTTTTGGCTTTTATTTAACATTCACTATACAAAACTCTGGACCTACCATGTTTATAATCCAGAAAGATGTACTTTTTCATTAGTGTCTGGTAAAAAGGGATTTAAAATGTGAATTTTAAACACAGCATTGAGCTAAGAGCATTTTATATAATGTGCCTAGGCTTCCCTGTGAGCACTTCCAATGATCTCTTGAATCCCAGCCACTTTAAACTCAGTTAGAAACCAACCATGAAGAACTGAGTTTATAAAGCAGCCTTCTAAAGGTTTCTCTTAAAAGGTGTTACCCTTTTTGTGGCCGACTACCCAGTGCAAAGTAGTAACTTTATGTCAGCATACACATTTAGAAACACTTTCCCTTTTACTAAACAATTTACGCTAGCAGGACATAAAATAGCCCCTCATCCTATGAACACAAATGATAGCATTAAATTATATCACCTTAGTGTTAAAATGCACAATTTAAAATCCCTTAACAGCAGACCTGTGGTTCCAGCTAGCTGGTCCAGAAGTTGACCATTCCAAGATAAAAGTATAAAAGCTTAAAATGTGCAATATTAAACCCAGCCTTTTTCCTTTTTCTATACAGTAAGGCAAGAATGCAGCCTGTAACAAAATGTTTACAAAAAGAAAAGCAGGTTAGCACATTGTTGATTACACAAGAACAGTTAAGAAAATCAGCAGGTAAGCCACAGTGCAAAGATGGAATAGAATCCGCTAGTGTTTCTGCTGATGCCGGGAGCTCTTTCCAGAATTATGTCTGTCCCCAAACACTGCCAGCACCAAGATGGAGCCAGTATTACTTGTAAAACTGAAGTTGTGTCTTATTTCCTTGTGTGAGATGGAAGAGAGTAACATGGTCACATAGGTCACACTGTACAAACTGGTATTTTATACTGTTCCAATGCCAGTAATCAATTTATTTTCTTCATTAAAATAATATACACAGAAGATATTGTTAGTTAGGTTCCTTCAAATTTTATACATATTTACGTTCTGTTAAAGAGAAAAGGATAAAATGGTGTAAAAAAAAGATAAAGCTATTAAGCACAAGAAAACATAAATGGGTATTTTTCCCTGTGCAAGGCTAAGAAAGAAGCAACCCGCATCAAGAAAAATGCCACCCCTCCAACAGGGAATCTATCCAACAAAAACAAAAGCAGTCAGACTCCCTTTTCTCTGCCATGGGAGTCATTTCACAGCGATGAACTTTCTGGCTACAACAGACAGACTTCAACAGTTTAAAGACGGGAGAAAGGCTGAAGAGATCAAATTTAAACCGTACAGTGAGGCAAAGCCTTGCCAAAAGGGAAGGTAAAAATCGAGTCCCGCATCAGTGCTTAGTTTAAATCATATTGGTGACAAACCTATCACGAGGACAATCAAAGGGGGAAAGTCTAGATTTACCATGCAGGAGAGATTTATTACTCTACTTGCCTTTGAGAACCTGATTACAACTAGTTGTTTAGCAGTTTAGCATTGTTAAACTGTTTTTTACAAGAGTTGTTTTTTTCTTTTTTTAATTAAACCCAGTAAGATGTACAGAAGACAAGGAGGCAGTAAAAAGTACTGCTTCCAACAGACAGATGTGAAAGGTCAAATGAGGGCCAGAGCAAAGAGGTCACTAGCAGCCACAGCCTTCTCTCTGGGGTTGGGGTTCACTGGTTAGCCGTCCTCCCTGTGGGGCTGAGGGTTTGTGTTGTACACCAGACTCGGCAGCATTCAGATCCAGGCTTCCATCCTGAATGTTCTGATAGATTTTCTTGGCAGCCTCAAGAAAAGCATCTTCTACATTCTCTCCCCTAAGAGACAATCAACACTTTATTCACAACCCACAGCTTTCTAGAAAATGTAAGACATTTACACTGACCTTCTGCTAACCTTTAGTGAACCGCCATGATGTCTTCCACTTAAGCCACTATCATCTAATAAGAGATTACCAAAAACTGAGCTAAGAGAACAATGTGGGAAATGGCTTTGGTGGCGAGCACATAACACAGTACTGAGCTATTTCTAAGTTTGGTTTGCACACTGAGTCTTCTACTCAGCAGTGCTATGCTAGCATATTACGTGATGACTGAGATAGCCACTCTCACGAGAGCAGGTTCTCTAAAGTTTCTCCAAATATACTGAGAGGACTGATTCCAGGTTTCCATCATTTTGTGATTTTTATCATGTAGTGGTGACATAGTCATGCTTAGCCATGTTCACACATCAGTTCTCTTGGGATTAACAGCAGAAGTAAATAAACACATACAGGTTGGTCTGCCCTTGCCTGGAGTGATACCAGAGAGCTATGACTGGGAGTGCTGGGATCAATGCTGGGACTCCAAGGATGTACCTCATTAGCCACTGAGTGTGCCCTTGAATCATTCCTTAAGGTGATCACAAGTGCTGTGTAAACATGTTGGTCAACCTTGGTTGTGAAAATCAAACACTTGTGAAATATAAGCATAACTTCATGTATTAACCTGGGTTATCAACGGGCACAATAAGCTACAACCTTAAAGGAACAGAACTTCGCCTTCTCTTGCAATGTGAAACAGAAGCTTCTGCTGCTGTCCTTCCTGACACGGAATACACACACCCTCACTGCAGTGTAATTCACGTGCATGTCTGCAGAGGCCATCTACTTACACAGCACACGGTTCTACTCAGAACCCACATGTAACTGAAAACATCATCTACATTTCAGCCATACTTACGTTTTTGCACTTGCTTCAAGGAACAATAAGCCTAAAAATAAAATTAATACTATAATTAGGCCATTGCAGACTGCCAAGAGCATTCTTCAGTCACACCTGACAAGGCCCCCACTGACAGTCCCCCTGCTACAGTACTTAGGAAGGAGCATGCATCTGAGCGACAGGGCAGATCTGTGCCTGTCATTCAGTAGCTGCACTACTAGTAACATGCATCACAGAAACACTTTATTTCCTCACTGAGAGTACCGAACAGTCCACATTAAAGAAAAAAAAAATAAACTATCCAATAACTTCCATGATCAAAATCACCTTTCCTTTAATACTTTCCCAAGGATGAATGCTGTCTTAAACCTACCGTTTTCTTCAGCAAACTGTTTGGCTTCTTCATAGGTAACATCTCTCTGTGCTTCCAAATCTGCTTTATTTCCTATGAGAATTATTACCTAAATTGTGAAGAGAAGAAAAGACACCTTAGAACAAAAATAACCATTAAAATTCTCAAATACAGAAGTCCTGACAGGAGAAAAAGGAGCCCTAAGTACCCTGAACTGCAGACCCATAAAGGTTTGCACTAGGAAAGACTCTGGCAGCAAATCAGGCCAGGGTTTGACAACCTGCTGTAAAGACATAAAGTCTATTTTCAGGTTTGTGGTCCCCACACAGCTTTTGTTGAATATTATTTTTATTGTTGTTACAGACCCCTTATAGAAAAGTAAGCCACTCAAAAACAAGTTATTAAGTGACTGTGGCCCACATCCAGCTTGTTCCCTGTTCTAGGCCAAAGAATATTAGTAAAAATGCCCTAGAATTCCTAGACTTAAGTACGTAAGAGTGGTAAATATCAATATCCCCTGGAGAAGGTGTGTGGCTTTGAGTCTCAAAAGATTCTGGAACCCTGAGGAGTTTAAAAACCACTAGTTCAATTCCTTCAGGGTCACAGTAATTATCTTCCATTAAATGCAATTAAGGCAAAAAGCAAAAAGGGCATTAGAACCCTAAGAGAATGCAAACTGTGACCTGAAAACAAAACTCTTAGTCCTTGCTGACACTATCCTGGGAGAGGTATAGACTTCTAGCAACTGATCACCAATGTTTGTGTCTGTCTGTGGAAGAGGCAGGAGATGGGGTACATATGCAACAGGCTCAAATCCTTGGTCAAATATCACACCTCTATGGTCTACTTTGGAGTCACCAACACAAGTAAAATTATGTCAAAGTTAAAGACAAAAAAGGTAGCCTTGGGAAACAAAGGGGTTTTGGTCCTTATTTCAGGGCATAAAAAGGAAAGACGCCAGCCCCTCTTTTACCTCTCTGCCCCTTCCAATCAGATACAAATGTTAGGAATCATGATTTCAACAAAAAGGTGCTTCCCAACATTTTTTCTACATAAAATCAGTGCTTGGCTCTTTGTTCCACTTTCAAATGTCTGGATTGAGTGAACTAATTTTTCTTGAGTATCATTTCCATACAAGTTAACTTGTACAATAAAGAACATTCATCAAAGAGCCAGTGACCACTGAGAATGGAAAATAGTGCTCATATGTAGTTCATAGTCACCAAACAATAAAATAGTGACACTTTAAAAATAGTCAGTTAAAAAAATCAAATCTAGACGGGTGGCAGTGGTGCACACCATTTAATCCCAGTACTTGAGAGGCAGAGGTAGGTGGATCTTAGTCAGTTCAAAGCCAATCTGGTGTATAAAGTTAGTTCCAGGACAGCCAGCCAGCCAGGATTGTTACACAGAGAAACCCTGTATGTGTGTGTGTGTGGGGGGATCATTAAGGCCAGGTGGTGGTGGCGCATGCCTTTAATCAGGAGGCAGAGGCAGGTGGATCTCTGTGAGTTCCTGGCCAGCCTGGTCTACAAGAGCTAGTTCCAGGACAGGCTCCAAAGCTACAGAGAAACCCTGCCTTGGGAAGAAAAAAAAAGTTAAGAAAGGTATTCAAATGAAGAAATGCTGCCTTCTAGCCTAAGAAATGTGGGCAGAGCACCGACCTGGCAGGCACAGAGTTCTGGCTTTAATCCCCAGCACTCTACCCCACCACCACCCTCCTCAGTGTTTTTGTTTTTCCCTCTTTCCCAACTACACATCAACCTGCAGATTTCACTGTCCACCTTGAGAGCCTATAGTCTGCTAACAACAGAGAGCACAAAACCGTAACAACCACAAGAAATACATATTTGCTACATAAAAACCAAAGGGCTTCAAAACACATTTTCTTCTTCTGAAGAGATGGTTAGATTTTACAGGGTGTAAAATGAAACAACATGGCTCACTAAATTTCCATGGACCCTCTACAATGAATTTTTAACATTTTACTTGGGGGAAAATAGACTTGGCAAAATATAATCACGAGGCATGATACCTTTACTGGTATTCTTCAAGGGCTAAAACTTACGGAGCCACAGTATACTTGCAAAATCAGAAAATTAACATTGGTGCAATTATAAGCCCTTAGACACCAGCTTTTTCAAACTCTCATGTATTGTGGCTTTGTCTATGCGTGGTTCTGTGTGTGCAGTGCTAACACAGTTAGTTTGTGTCAGCATAATCAGGGCACAGAACTATCACATCATCACAAACTGCTCTGCACTCTTTCTCCTGTAATCATCTGCCTACCCTATCACTAACAAACCTCTGCCACCACTAATTTGTTCTCCATCTAAGATGCTGTCATTTTGAATTATGTCAATGTACATAGAATATGTAAACCTTTAAGACTTTTTAAATTCAGCCAAAACCTGGAAAGATTCATTAGAGCAGATGCCGTTATCACAAATCCTTCCTCCGTGTGGCTGAGTAGGACTTACAGTGTAAATGCATCAAACTGTTTTTGCTATTCACCTGTCTGTAGGCAGCTGGACTGTTTTAACGCTGCACATTTACCCACGGGTGTCTACATACAGCAACATGAGTTTAGAACGAATGGAAATGAAAGCCCTAGGTCCACACTAGCTAGCCACACTCTACCACTCATCTACATAGTTACTGGCCCAGCCTCTGTCAGATGCAGGAGGTAGAGAGCTAAGTGAGAAGGAAAACCTAACCCTCACTATTCCCGCAGCACCCTCCCAGGACCCTCGGACCCCGCTGGTTTCTCCACAAGGTCCTGCCCATCCTGCTCACTGGCACTGCCACTCACTGCATTTCTAATTCATTTCAGGTGCTTTTGTGGTTTCTCTGTAAACCTGAAGGTTCTCTCTCTACTAGACAATAACCCTTTCTGGACCAGAGGGGGGAAAAAAGTTTATCTTTGTAGGCGGTGGGGTTTAATATGGCAGCTGTCCTTTAACATTTCATTATCTTCTCAGCTAAGAAGTTAATAATCAGCCAGGTGGTGGTGGCGCACGCCTTTGATCCTAGCACTTGGGAGACAGAGGCAGGCAGATCTCTGTAAATTCGAGGCAACCATGGTCTACAAGGTGTGTGAAATAATTAACTTTTAATTGACATTCTATTAGATAATTACGAGATTTACATGCAATTATAAAAATAAAAGAGAGCCCTTGCTCGGTTTTGCCTAGTTTCCTCCAACAGTAATTCTTTACAAACTTAATCCAGATGTTTTTTAAAATATAATTTCAAATTATGAGATTTCCACCTAGAGCACCACCTCATTCACAGCTTTTACTTATTTTTTTAGATCCAACCATAACAAGTATAATAAAATGAAAAACCTGAATACAACTAAAACTGAAAAAAATAAAGTTTTCATCAATCACCTTAAGAATAAAATAAAGACACCTGGGGCTAGGCACATAGCTTCATGGTAGAGAATCTGCCTAGCATACATGAGGCTTAGATCACTAGCACCAAAGAAAATGTGAATTAATAAATGAATGGTGTCTTTCTCATAGTACCCAAATAACAAAATCTCACCATTAAAGGGCTTGCCTGTTTGGGTTAACTGATTTTAGATTTCTTATAGAGTAAGGTGTTGACTTACAGTGTTTGGATTGGTGAGATTCCTTGCGTCTGTCAACCAGCTGCTTAAGTGGTTATATGTACTTCTTCTGCAAAAGTTAAAATTAGAATGTGTTGACTTCTACATACAATTGCCATTTATACAGAAAAAAAAAAGACAGCCAGATATGATGTGTCACACACATGCAATTCCAGCAATTAAAAGGCAGGGGCAAGGCAGAAGTGAGCTGAGTTTGAGGCCATCATGGCCATAAATGAATTCCAGGTCAGCTTGTACTACAGTGAGACCTTGTCTCAAAAAAGATGCAAGCAAACAAGCTCATGTCAATATATACATACATATACAGACTTAATTGGAAGATCCCAACTACATGTATTTCTACCTTGACCAGATGGTGACTCTAAAGAACGCTATATAACAGAACTAACACGACTCTCAAAAATCTAGTCAAACTTTGTTTTGCATTTTGAAACAAGGTCGTACTGTGTATGTAGTCCAAGCCATAATCCTTCTCCTATAGAACCAACTTTCTCTCAGTCCTCCCATGGTTACAGATGTGTGCCATCATACCTGGCTACAAACTCAGTATTTTTAAATAGCTTGATGTCCAACTATACTAATGATATCAGAAGTATTTAAAAGCATATACATAAACAGACTGATATACACACAAGGAACATAAAAAAAATTCAGAATCAAGATTTGCAATTTAGACAATTCCTTGAAATCATCCAGGTTTTCAATCATAAAATGGAGAAAAATACCAAAATGTCTAGCTAATAATATACTCATGGGAAAAATTTCTGCATCTATCTGCAAATTAAAATTTTCATGCAGAAATAAGACAGTCATACTAAATTAGTCATACTAAATTAATTCATCTTTCCTACACTGTTCTTTTCCTTTCTTTTTTTCAGAGAGTATTTCCTAGGCTGGCTTCCAACTTGTGACACTCCTGCCTCTACCTCCTAAATGCTAGAATTATAGGCATGTGGCACCATGCCCAGTCTACTAATCTGGAGTAAGCTAATACACAGACCAAAAAAAAAAAAAAAACCTACAGAAATTCAAGACCTCATCTACCAGAAAGTTAGTTTACACTTTCTCTTATTTGTAGCAGTTAGATCATCTGAAGATTCAGACTGCAACATTCTTCCACTTCATCTGAGCAAGTTTAAAAAGTATACTGTCAGCCAGATGGTGGTGGCACACATCTTTAATACCAGCAGGTTAAAGGAAAGTAGAGGCAGGCAGATCGTTTGAGTTTGAGGCCTGCCTGGTCTACAGAGACAGTTCTAGAACAGCCAGGGCAATACAGAGAAACCCTGTCTCAAAAAAACAAAAAAATAAAATAAAAAGCACCATGTCATCTACACTAGTTCAGCTTGCTTTAACACAGAAAATAAATCCAAACACAGACAGCTCTGGGTTAGGATGGCTTGGCGTTCTACTTCTTGACTTCAAAATACATTCACCTAGGTATTAACTGCATCATGACTGTTTGGCAAAACAACTAACAGGATAAAAAACAATAAAGTGCCTTGTAACAATTACAGTAAATGCCAAAAATAAAAGGTATAATTAAAGCAAAAACTTCTAAGTTGCAAATGTCAAGGATTAATACAAAAAATTGGTGGAAAATAGTGTCATGACTCTACCACCAA
This sequence comes from Bramus lutescens, assembly GCA_001685075.1. Taxonomy (NCBI): domain Eukaryota; kingdom Metazoa; phylum Chordata; class Mammalia; order Rodentia; family Cricetidae; genus Bramus; species Bramus lutescens. Next base: position 32,379 of record LOEQ01003193.1, on the reverse strand, counting down.
CCTATGACTATGAACGGTCTAGTCACCTACAAACCTAACACCTAAAAATTTACTTTTTCAGTAAATTATATTGAGATACAATGAATCACCATGAACCATTTAAAAATACAATTTACTTTTAGTATCACCACTATCAAATTCTAGAACATTCACTGGACCCCAAAAGAGAAACACTGTGCCTAATAATTGCCTATGCCTATGCCCTTGCAATCTTCTTACTGCCTCTAGGAGTTTGCCTAATCTAGATAAACACACAGGATCACATGTGGCCTTTTACACTTATATACAGCATGTATGTCAGTCATCCTTTCTACAGCTCAAGAAAGTTCACTGTGTGGATATGCCACACATATCCACACCTGATGGGTATGATCACTTGAAAACATATAAATTTTACCATAGTATTACTATGCTTAAAAAATGTTTTCAAAGCAAAACAAATTGTACTTTAAGCATACATCATCATATTTAAGTATATTGATAATGTATGGAATGTTAAATGTAAATCATCAGGAATGCAGTCATAGTTCATAAATACAACAGCCAGGTTCTTAAAAGTCTCCCCACAAGACCATATTGATCATGTTACCAACTGCCCAGTACAGGGGGAGACTTAGGCTGACTGAGGCTTTCTGTACTATTATCACAACCAGTCCCCATCAATATTCTAAGGCAGTATTTTCTAGAGTGTGTCAAAGTCAACAGAGTTACACAACAAGGGATCCTTTCCAGTAAAGGTCTCAGAGTCCTCTTATGCTCAGGCATTCTCTGGCTCTTCAGGATGAAATGGCATAGAACATTTTCCCAGGCAGATCTCTCCAGCTGTCAGTTGGTGCCACTCGTCTCTACTTCCTTAGATGGGCTCTTCCTAGACGTGCTTTCGACTGGCACTGTGCATCACCATGAAAGTTCATTTCTAACTTACAGCAGACAACTGCTCAGGTCTAGTTAACTGGCAGTTTGCTACATGCTCCAAAGTCAAACCTTTATATTCCTGTTTTGTGACTTCGTGTTGAATGCTCTGAGTTTCCAGATATAGCCATGTTGTCATGATCTGAATCCTGATGCAGTGTTTTAAGTCACTTCAATACATGGTAGAAAAATGAATTAAGTAAATGAGTAAATATTATGTATAAACCACCACCTAAATGTCAAAAAAGTCACATATATCAAAAAAAAAAAACAAAAAAAAACCCTCTTTTTGGCCTACAGATGGAAACAGGATCTGTTTCAGTCTATCATGCTTCTACAACAAAACTAAGTACTTCACTCCTCACTTGGCCTATCCGCAGATGTCAATTTTTTTTGTTGTTTGTTTTGTTTTTGTTTTTTGAGACAGGGTTTCTCTGTGTTAACAGTCCTGGCTGTCCTGGAACTCACCTGTAGACCAGGGTAGCCTCGAATTCAAGAGATCTGCCTGCCTCTACCTCCTAAGTGCTGAGATTAAAGTGTGCACCATCACTGCCACGCTAGATGCTGTCAATTTTAACACTAATACTTACTACAGCAATCCCTTACGCTGGCTCGCCTCCCCTGAAGTTAGTTATATAAAGCCACCTTTCTGCAAGCAACTGGCGCTGCTTCTCAAACTGTGCTCTTATTGATCCCCCATTACCCATGGTCTTTCTTTAACCAACTTCAGGTGAAGAAAAACAGCATATTATTTAAGTTTTTCAGCTTTAGAGGAGAATCCATAAAACCCAAATAAACTATTTACAGTCATCCAATTACAAACTAAATAAGGCCTAAATCAGTAAAAAAGAAAGTGCACTGCCCAAAGCAGACGTCTACTCCCTAGTCTGACACCATCGTACCTGGTGATGTCATACACCATGAGTGCACCCGCGGCTCCTCTATAGTAGCTCCGTGTGACAGCTCTGAACCGCTCCTGTCCTGCGGTATCCCAAATCTGCAGTTTGATTTTTTGACCACTAACTTCAATTATTCTTGTACCAAACTCAACACCAATTGTGTGAGGGCAGTCAGCCATAACTGTTGAAGAAAAGAAACAAATTTCAGAAAACTTTTCTGGTAAGAAGCACAAAAAGGCCATAATCTCAATCTCATCAGTTATAACACATGGCCTCTTTCTCCACCACAAGATAAAAATTGTACTCTAAATCTTAACCAGTCACAAAAACAGAAAGAATTCTATAAGTATTCCAAAACTACTAATTATAGTGGATAAATGACACATATAGTGCAAAAAGAAAATGTTTCTTAAGATAATAATTTTGGCAGTAGGGAGCTGGAGCAATGTCATGGTGATTAAGAACATTTGCTGTCCTGTCAGAGGACCAGAGTCTAGCTCCCTGCACGACACTAAACAACTCACATTTGCTTATAACTTTCAGCTCCAAGGGATCCAACACAACACCCTTTGGGTCTCTGTAGGTACCAGCCCACATATGGCATACACATACATGCATGTATGTGCATACACTCACATAAATAAAAAAAGTTTAAAGGATACATTTAAAGTAAAAGAATTTTAAAAAGGTTATTTAAATTTTACATTTTACACATTTTTAAAAACTAATTCTACATTTATACTATCAAGAAATCCAAACAGCCTGCCATGGTGTGCACATCTTTAATCCCAGCACTCAGAAGGCAGAGGTAGGCAGAGCTCAATTAGTTTGAGGACAGCTTGGTCTATTTTTATTTATAAAATAAATTTATAAAATAAAACATAGTTTATTCCAGGCCAGTAAGAGAAGAGCAAAACAGTGAGACCCCGTCTTTTTAAATATATACATATACATGAAAGAAAGATCAAAGTAAGTCTGATCATACATTTAACAAAAACTACCATACAAACATGCTTGTAATAACACTCCATTTTATCTGTACCCATTAAAAAAATTATGGCACCTGGGCCAGATATATGGCTCAGCAGTTAAAAATTCGAAGAGTCTTGTAAACAAACCAAGTTTGGTTCTCAGCAGTCACATCAAGATGGGTCACAACCACCTGTGACTCACCCCAGCTCCAGGGACTCTGCTGTCTCTCCAAGGGCACTTTCACATGCACAGTACCCTCCCCCCTTTAGCTCTCATCTTTTTACCTTTCATATTGAACTTACATTTTTTTTCTGTAAATTGATGAAGCAAGCAAGATTTTCCTACTCCCATATCCCCTGTTTAAAAAAAGAAAATGGTTCAGGCGGCAATTCTGTTTCTCAGTTTTTAGTGTTATGATCATATGTAGTGACAGCTGCACTGGACATACCTCACACATCACAGAACCTGACCACTAGGAACACATGCATCTCACTCCTTTAGAATGAAGTAAAGGCTATCCTAATTTTTAGGATAGAATTTGATTGCAAACACTGTTCAGTAAATAGCTAACAAGCTATGCATGGCTTGTGACAAAAGAATTACTGTAATGGGACTTTTTCAGTTTCAACTGCTTCCAAGTAGGGGCCAAGTGTTCTTGTTGGTCTATACAAATGAACTATCCCAAGGGCAAGCAAAAACAACTAACTAAATGTTGGAAGTCTGGCTCATTATTTTCTTATTTTACTGCTACATTACAGTAGATGCCATCTTACAAAGCTACACAGACTTGACATCAAAGCAAAAGACACGGGCTTTCTTTATATTTATGGCTTGTTTTGTTCTCAGCAGCCGGGGCAGGTCTATAGGAGCTCTATCACCAGTGCACCTAGGCTTTCACCTGTTAGGCTAAACATTCAAGGACAGACAATGTGAGCAAAGTCTTGACACTTAAGAGAAAACAAAAATATTCTAATTATATATACACATACAACCAATTTTGGAATTCAAGGGGACTTGGAAACTTTTACGATAATGGGGTATTTCAGCACCAGCGGGAAATTAATTACATCCCCAACACTACCAAGTCTGGAGGTAGCCTTGAAGAACAATCACTATCATTTCACTAGTGCCCAAAAAGAGACTAGAGAAGTATACAGGACCACGATGTAAAAGGCGTATTTATCCTCATCAAAAAGCTTTAGTTCTGAAGTCAGAAAAGCATGTACCTTCAGCAGCAGTATGTTTAAATACTGGTGTATAAATGTGTTAACTTTCTTTGGAGGACAAGCATACACGTTTTAAAAACTTACCAATAATAATATACTTAAAGATGTAAGAGTAGTTGTATGGTGCAGTTGCCATGGTGGCACTAAAAACAAACAAAAAAACTATGTTACTTCAGAAAAAAGCACACACACATTACCTAAACCCATCACTGCTACCCTTTCAAAAGGCAAAATACATTGCAAATATACATTCATACCCACATCTCAAACATATCACACATATTAAGAAACCACATTGACTACACAAATAAAATTTTAAGTCAGTAAAATTCCCAAAGTGATCAAAAATTCTCTTGAATAAATGTTACTTGAATATTCTTATATTATCCACAAAAATATAAATAAATAAAAAAACTATGTTCCAAAACACTCCAAAATTTAATTTTAGGAAATATCCAAAACCAAGTATTATTCTGAAAATTTTTTTAAAGAAAAGAATCTCTACAAATTTAAGTCAAACATCATTAAACAGTTCCTTCTCTAAGATCTGATTTTTCTTGTTACCTGATAAAATAAGCTTCAGTATCAAAAGTAATCACTAGCATAAACACAAAATAACTTTCATCCTCTATTTTAAATCAGTACTTAGCAAAGAATCTTAAGTGTATAAAGAAAGAACAAGCATGTAATTCAAATCAAATCGATGTCAAAATTAGATTGAATCACTTGAAATTGCTGTTCCTATAGACTTTTTAAAAGGAGCACAATTATTATTGGCAATTTCACATAACTCTACTCAATACAGTATTCAATTATTAAAAGCATATGAAGTGCCTTCTGTATACCATTCTAGTAGTTGAGAAAGGTTATAAAGCTACACTCACTGTTATGAAATGCAAAAGCTTATATATTAAGTATATATTAAGATACTTTCAAAGATCATAGCCTACTCCTTAGTCCTCAGGTATACTCAGCCTAAAAACTTTTCATTTCTTTCTTACTTGTAATAACTTTTAATCTCACAAGCACAACGGCATGCATGTTAGGCCCAGCTGATAGTCAGGAGACTGAAGGATTATTTGAATCCAGGCTTTTGAGTTCAGTCTGGACAATAAAAGAAACCTATGTCTCAAGAACAAAAGTCTTCCCAAATAATTCACGTAAGTGCCTTAATATATCTAATACTGTGCTAGGTTCTAGAGAAACACATTCTAATACTGATAATATCTAATAAAATTTCTTCCCAGTTTTCAGATAAGGAAAGACAAAAATCATACATACCACGGCAAAACATTTGCTTTCCAGTGTTTTAGTGAGTATTTTGTGGTAACTTTACGTTATATTTCAAATAAAATTTCAACATAATCAAATTAAACCTACAGAAAGAACATCTGCAATAGGTGAATAATCAAGGAAAAGAAATCCTTAAATGCAGAAAATTAAGGAACACTCACATAATGCATGGTGGTCTCACTTTGCTGTACAGACAACACTCAACACAAGTCCACGCCTTGCTCCCAATACACCCAGCATGTTGTGACACATTTACAGTCAGTCCTGTACATCATAGAAAACTCCCTTAACCAGTTCTTCCAGGAGTTTTTCTAGTTAGATTAGCTGGGAGCCGAAACATGAACTTCTACCTCGTTTCTAGATGCTACTGGCACTCAAACTTGGCCTTAACTTGGGTGGTGCCGCACGCCTTTAATCCCAGCACTCAGGAAGCAGAGGCAGAGGGATTTCTGAGTTTGAGGACAGCTTGATCTACATAATGAGTTCCAGGACAGCTGGGCCTCTGCAGAGAGACCCTGTCTCAAATGGATGGATGGATGGAAATAGGGAGATAGGGATATAGACAGACAGACAGACTTACAGGGCTTGTGCTGTATCTTAGTGTTGAAAGCAGGCTTAGCAAGCACAAGACTCTGGCTTCAGACCCCCAGTACACAACGCCCAAGAATTGCGGCTTTTAAACAGTCCCAAAGTCAACTAACTTCAATAGTTCTAGGAGCAATCATGAAATTATAACTCAATTCTAGTTGGGCAATTTGTGTACACGCTAGTCACACATAGCATTCTCTAACTATCAACTGAAATGATGAGTTTTGAGAATGTTTTTAAATAAAAAACATAATATAGTAGTTTTCCAAATAAATAATCACTATTTCAGGATGAACACCAAAGCTTTGTTTCCACTTCTGCACATTAATTTTTCGACTCAAGTTTCTTTTACAAATCCATATAAAAACCCTAAAAAGAGAAACAGGGAAACAGCGCTGGGGACGTACCTCAACTGGCAGAGTGTCTGACGAGCATGTACCTAGAGCCACCTTCACACATAAACAAAACCCAGTGGTACAGACCTATAATCCAGCACTGAGAAGGTGAAGATCACCCTTAGCTACATAATGAACTTGAAGGATGGCCTGAGCTACAAGAGACACTGTCTCAAAAAACAAATAATAACCAAAAGAAGAAAACAAACACTCACAAAATTTATTCTGTAGACAAATGTAGAAAACTTCTTATCAAAAATAAGAAACTGGTAAACTTTAAATAACCACACAGCTGAATCAAGCTATGTACTTACAGTGGAGTCACCACTGCTCTGACAAAAGGCTTTCTCAACCTCACTTCTTGAACATAAAGCATGAGACTGATCAAGTGAACAAAATATTTTTGCCTAGCTTTGAAAAGGGGGGGGATCCCTGTTACGTAAGGGTAAATTTGCTTTAAAAGCTCAAAGGTCAAAAAAGGGCAGAGAGGGTGAGGATGTGAGCAAGAAATGTTGTCCCAGTTCACATTGAAAGCACAGTCCACTCAACCGACAATTTCCACTGATTTAAAAAAAAAAAAAAGGAGCTTGGCAATATTCTATAACTTGTGTCATTAAAATGCATTTTCTTCCCATTTTATTTTGTGAAACATGGTCTCATTATTCACCCAGACTTACCTAGGACTCACTATGTCATGCATTTATAATTCTCCTGCCTCAGCCTTCTGAGTACTGTGACTACAGAAAATGCCACCTTTCGTTTCATTTTTTAATAAAAATTGTTTGGATAAAGTTGACATTAAGATCTCCTTTGATGCCTTTGCTTTAAAAAACAAACACAAAAACAAAAACAAAAACAAAGAGAAGGATCATTTCCGACAACAAACACCACTAAGCACACGATGAACAATTTGTAAACTAAGAACACAACTGCCACAGTTTCCATTTATGGGGCACTTAATAAACAAGCAATACTCTAACAGTGACTTCATCTTTACTGCTGTTCTTAGAAGACAGCTACGAGTATCCTCATTTTACAAGTGAGGAAATGATCTCAAGAAGAAAGTAGAATGTCTAGCTCAGGCAGTTTGGGACAAGTCTATAACTGTATTCAACACTATTAATAACAGAAATTCCCTTTTAAAAACAGCACCACCCTGCCTCTTCCAGGTGATTATGTACCAGGTACTCTTTAAGGTACAGACCTTTCATTCCTTCGCTTCTAATGTAACACTCTGAATAAGAAATATCAAATAAGTACATCTGGAGTATGCACAGATTTAAGAAACTACAACTACAGATAATTAGTAATATTGATTTACTATTTATCTATTGTTAACAATAAGAAGGGACATCTGGTAATAAAGCGTACAATAATCTGTTACTTTTCCCTATACTAATTCTTAATTCCCACAACTCTGTAAAGCTATTATTTTTTTGCAGAAATTGAAGAACTTGAGCTTTGGAGAAATTCATTCCTTTGGCCAATGTTCTAAAGTTAGCAAATGGCAGACCTAGAACTTGAGCCCAGGGGCATAACTCCAAAGAGCATGATGTTCTCTATCTAACTAACTTATTGAAGACATGCAAAGATGAACACAAAACTGTCCTTGACTATCAAAAGAAATCTTCACAAAATGCCCCATAAGCACTGATAATTGTACTATGTAATCAAATGACCACTTTTAAATATTAACCATGCTTAATGCTGCTTTAACAAAGTACCTCTCAATTTTAATCTCAACATGAAACATACCTATCAAGGAGATATGCAAGCTTCATTTAAAGATAGAATATATTGCCAGGTGGTGGTGGTGGTGAACACCTTTAATACCAGCACTTGGGAGACAAAGGCAAGTGGCTATCTGTGAGTTATAAGACCAGCCTCGTCTAAAAGTAAGTTCCAGGACAGCCAGGACTACAAAGAAACCTTGTCTTGAGCGAAGAAAGGAAGTGAAGGAAGGAAGAAGGGAAGGAAGGGAGGGAGGGAGGGAGGGAGGGAGGTTGGGAAGGAAAGAAGGAGATGGAATATACCAGTGCATAAAACATGCAACATAGGTGGGTTGGGGTGGCACACACCTTTAATCCTAGCACTTGGGATAGGCAGGTGGATCTCTAGAGTTCAAGGCCAGCCTGGACGAGAGAGACAGACAGAGACAGAGAGAGAGAGACAGAGAGAGACATGCACCATGTGCTTTTTACTTAATAAAATCATATATATTCCAGAGTCAATACGTTTACAGCTAAAAGATTACTAAACATATATTACATGCTAGTCACTGTTATGCCAAACAGAATCCGATCCCTTCCTAAAATTATATAAATGACTAATTTTTTAAATTTAGCTTATGGATATGAACATTTTGCCTGCGTGTGTAGTATGTGCACCACCCAAATGTCTGGTGGGCACAGAGGTCAAGGAAGGTGTCAGATCTCTAAAACTGGAGTTATGGATAGTTATGAGCTACCATGTGGGTGCTGGGACTGGAGCCCGGGTCATCTGCAAGAGCAGCAAGTGCTTTTACCCACTGAGACATCTCTCTCCAGCCCCAAATGACTAGTTTTAAAGGTACTGGTACAGACCTCAGAGTAAAAATCAAAGCACCCAATAGCAACAGGCATTTTCTCAGGCTTCTATTTTCACTCCTTATGTGTTTGTTTATACACTGTCATTCACTGGTCTATGATTTTTGTAGTCTATTCCTCAGAACACTATACAATCTTTACATAACCTATTTAACAGTAAGGGAAAAGCAACCCACTAAATTCTTTTTTTCCTTTATTGATTTTTATTGAGCTCTACATCTTTCTCTGCTCCCCTCCCTGCCTCTTCCCTCCTCTTGAACCTTCTCCCAAGGTCCCTGTGCGCCCAATTTACTCAGGAGATCTTGTCTTTTTCTACTTCCCATGTAGATTAGATCCATGTATGTCTTAGAGTCTCATTGTTGTCTAGGTTCTCTGGGATTGTGATTTGTAGGCTGACTTTCTTTGCTTTATGTTTAAAA
>LOEQ01003193.1:0-15492 GCA_001685075.1 Bramus lutescens | reverse complement strand
AGGTAACAGACACTGGGAGGCATCTTTTTCTATTATCCTAGAACTACTGCTATGGCCAGACCTGAAAAAAAAAAGTCCCCAATGAGTCTGTATTTTATAGACAAAGGATTGAATCTTCTTCAAGATGTAAATCTTGTTCCAAACCTCCCACCTCCACCCCAGTGCTTCTCAACCCATCCCCCCCATTCATAGATGCTATCCACAGACACATACCATCAGCACTCGGTGGAAAGGTGGACCTGGGAGATGAGAGGGACATCTGTTTCCCTGGAAATGCAGGGATGGGGGCCCTCCTCCCATTTTCTCCACAGGGGCTCCCGTCCCCTCTAGAGTTAGGGTCATCCATGAGGCCTGAGTGTGCCGGTAGCAAAGGGCGCTGACCATCCTCCGGCATCTGTGCAGGAACAGACTAAACTGATCTAGTCTGCCAATTGCTGCTTGCACTAGTGGAGGGCGTGAGCCCATCAGAGACTGCTGGAATGGGGGAGTAAGTGTGGAGGGAGAGCAACTTAAACTGCTTGCGTCTCCCCTACCCCACTTCTCAGTCCAGCAAGGGGATGTTATGGGAGGGCTGAAGTGTAAACAATGGAGCCTACAGTCAGCTGGGCAGTGCAGCAGGTGGGGGTCACCAGCTCCCGGGACCCACTTGGTACTTAGTCATTGCCATACCCACCTGGTCTTGTTTTACTTTGTTTATGTATTCTTATGTATTTTCTTTTGCAAGAAAAGAGATACTACTTTATTCTGTATCCCATTTCACAACCTAAATAATTAGAGTCATTTTCACATCTATCATGCTTATTAAACTAAATTAATGCATCTCCTTGTTATTAGTTTTATAGTCCTAATTTTGTCGGTTAATTTTCCTGTTTTTCAATTTCTGGTTCATAAGCTTAGATTGAATTGCAGATTTTTTTCTCCTCTCTCCCTTCCCCATTCCCTCTCTCTCTTCTCTTCTCCTCTCTTCCAGGCTTTCTCCCCTCACCCCTTTCTGTCTGGTAGTATTGGAGTTGGCACCAATCCAGACTCAGGTATTAAAATATCACTGTCCCAATGCCTTAGGAGCTTCTGAAGAAAATATCAGAGTTAGTACAATTTGTATTGTATGCCATATGCCAGTGCTACCTAATTAAAAACAAATATATTTTAAAATATGGTTGATTAACTCTCAGGGATACATAATTAAGTCAAAACCAACAGCAAAAAAGAACAAAACAGCAGTAACAAAAGAGTAACAACAAACACACACACACACAAACCTTAGTTCATGTAAAGAAGAAATAAGTGGTGTGCTTCAAAATTTAGCAGACTGACAAGCAAGTTAAAATTAAAGTCATGGAACCCTTTAGTCTTTAACTGAATTGAAAAGGGATTCAGTTCAGTTAGTGGTCACTGACTAATGGTGTGCTATATCAATACAACTGCTTAAAAATTAAAAAAGAAATATTCTATCCATTACCAAAGTGCTTTCCCATCTCCACATACTTTATGATGACTCTGAAAATTAAGATCTTCTGCAGCCATCATATATGGCAATGTGACATCCGAAAGATGTCCCATAACAAACGAGAATCATAGACGATTTAAAATCACAATGAAAATTTCTAAGAAAAACCCAAGCAATACAGGCTTAGTGTTTCTCTGATATTGGGTCTAAATTTGGGTCTGACGGACATTTCTCTGGCTGACCACAGAAATGTAGAACCAAGGTAGAATTTTGTTCTAGGGGGGGAAAAAGGAGGCAACTTTGGACGAAGAGTTCACTCAGTGTGGCCAAATGGACCACCTGTGACATTCAATGAACGCACATCTGCAGAAAAGCAGACTCAAATGGACCACCTGTGACATTCAGTGGACGCACATCTGCAGAAAAGCAGACTCAAATGGACCACCTGGGACATTCAGTGGACGCACATCTGCAGAAAAACAGACTCAAATGGACCACCTGTGACATTCAGTGGACGCACATCTGCAGAAAAGCNNNAGCAGACTCAAATGGACCACCTGTGACATTCAGTGGACGCACATCTGCAGAAAAACAGATTCAATTCTTTCCTTGTACTGCCTAGAAACAAGGAGGACAGGATGGCAGTTGAGGTGTTTCTCTCTGGCCTTCCACATTTAACTGAAAGTTTAAATGAAGATAAGGGATGTAGATCAGTGGCCAAGCGCTTGCCTAGCATGGATGAAGGTCTACGCTCCATCCCCAGAACTGCAAAACAGGAAGAAAAAGAAGTTAGCCGTGCACATGATGTGACACAAGCGTTTACCCCGTGATAATTGACAGAGCCAAGGTAGAAGTTGTGGAATATTCCTATACACTGTGCAAATATGTTTCACTGTGATTGGTTTAATAAAATAGCTGAGCAGAATAAGGTTAGGTGCGCAAGCCAAACAGAATGCTGGGAAGGAGAAGGGTGGAGTCTGAAGTCACCTGCAGATGCAGGGAGAAGCAAGGTGGGCATGTTGTCTGGAGAAAAGGTACCAAGCCACATGGCAAAGTGTAGGTAAGAAATATGGATTAATTTAAAATGTAAGAGCTAGCTAGTAATTAGTCTGAGCTATTGGTTGAGTGTTGGTAATTAATATTAAGTCTCCATGTTGGTTATTTGGGAACTGGCAGGCAGGAAAGAAAAGTCGGCCAAAGGAAGTGTTGTTAAGAACACAGACAAATCTTTTGGAATGTTCAGTTGGCCAGTCAGTTTTGCTCACAGACAGAAGGTGAGAAATGGCTGGTTCTGAGATGACAGGCCTTGCTCCTGGTAGCACAGCAAGCTGCTTGAGCATCGGAATGCTAGAATTACTTTCCCCTGTCACTGGGTGCCCAGGGTGCCAGGACACATGATGGGCTGTGTAAGATAAGAACCTTGAGTTTAGCGTGGTGGTGGTGGAACATGCCTTTAATCCCAGGCAGAGGCAGGTCAATCTCTGTGAGTTCAAGTCCAGCCTAGTCTACAGAGTTCCAGGGCAGCCAGGGCTACACAGAAAGACCCTGTCACAAAAACAAACAACAACAACAAGAAGAAAGAGCCTTGAGCTTAGAAAATTCTTTATTATTGTTAGTGCTATTATTATTAATGTAATTAACACTAAACTTCTCTGAGCCTCCACTATAAAACTGAATAACAGCTCCATTCCCCCAGAGCTATGGTTCGGATAGGGAGGACGTGGAATATTCTGACAAGTCCTCATCTCTTTGATTTGTCCTGCACTGGTTCCCTCACATAGTGAGGCAAATGAGTTTTTAAAGATTCATTTTTATTGTTTTTAATTGCATGTGTGCATGTGTTTGTGTGTGTGTGTGTGTGTGTGTGTGTATGTGTCTGTGTGTGTCGTGCGCGCTTGCGCCCACCCAAAGAGATGAGAGATGTTGGATTTTTCCAGAGCTGGAATTATCAGTGGTTTGTGAGCTGCCCAACGTGGGTGCTGGGATCTGAACCCGGGTCCTCAGCAAAAACAGTACGGGTTCTTAGCCACTGAGCTATTTCTCCAAACCCGAGTGTGTTTGGTTTCTGTTTTATACTGTGGGTACTAGAGAGATGGCTTAGCAGTTAAGAACACTGCAGCTCTTCCAGAGGACGTGGGTTTGGTTCCCAGAACCCATGGCAGGTGACTCACAACTGCCTCTGCCTTCAGTTCCACTTAGGTTCTGATACTTTTGGCCTCCAAGCACCTGCTCTCATCTGTACCTGCCCACACACATACACATAAATAAAAATAAAATAAATAATAAAGAATTAAGCTATGTGTGTGAGCATGTATATGAGCATGGGTGCATACAGAGGCCGGAAGGCAGCACTGGGTCACCAGAGCTGGACTTACAGGCAGTTGTGATCCAACCAACGTGGCTGCTGGGAACCAACCGGGTTCTCTAGAATAGCAAGTGGTCTTAACCCCAGAGACATCTTTCTTGTGCCCTCAAGTGCATATTTGGGCCTCTGCCAGAGCCCTGTGCCCCTCCCCCTTTCCTTATGTAGGAAGTAGCTCCGAGGATCCCATTTGGGTTCAGATGCTACAACCAAGTGCCCCCAAGATGACAGTGACTTGCAAGAGTTGGAAATGTATTCTCTCACTTGACACTAGGCAGGAAGACCTGTCACTTGACAAGGTGCCTTGGTTATTTTATCGCTTCTTTCCCCCACTCCCCCAAGAAAAAAATGCTGTCTGTGGTTCTAAATACTGAACATGTCTTTCCCAGAAGTTGTGCAGACCGCTTCTGCCTGCATCCCACAGATGAGTCACCTGATCACAAGGCAACTTGCAAGGCAGGCTGGGGACTTAGTTTTCAGTCCCCCAAGACACCCAAATTCGCCACTCTACACTTCTTTGCCTGAAAGGGCACTGAGTAAAATAACTTAAGAAAGACAAAGCTTAAGTCCTGAGACCATTGAATTGGGGGAGGGTTTGTGAGACCCTGTAATGAGCTGGGTGGGGTGAGGTCATGGAGTGAGCCGGGAACAATAGGATTTGAAGTCTTTCCCAGCAGGGTAATTCCCTCAGGCTTCCCTTTGGGGCTCTTTTCAGAACTAAGTCCATGGCTTCTCTTTGTGTTGCCTGAGTTCTCACATTGAGGAAATGAAACAAAAAGAAGCAGAGAGAGGCCAGGATGCCCCTCTCGTTCTTGATACAGCTGGGTTGAAGAAGAGGACATTAAATCTAGCACCAGAAATGCATGCAGGTGAACCCCAGACCTGGGGCTGCAAAGACCAGAGGGAAGTTCCCAAAACGGAGAGCACGATCCAGGCCCCTGCTGAACTGAGCATGACCAGGAATTCCCAGATTTACCAAACAAATCAGCCCAAGACAAGATGAAGGGAAGAGGAGCAGGGCCATCCTCAGAAGAAAGAAACAATCTTCACAACTGAAAGAAGAACTAGAGAAAAGGAGTTCCCCTCTACCATCCTGATGAAGAGTGGGGCCTAGAAAGAGCAGACCAAGCAAGTCTGTAGAAAAAACAAAGTGCACCAACCGACAAGGCAGGAGTTACTTGAGCTCAGCCCAGCCTTTTTCTTTGTAGCTATGGCTTTAGATAAGTTCTTTAAGGAGCTTCATGCCCTTGTCTGCAAAAAGTGGCGGCGTCCGATCCCCACAGTGGTGATTAAACTAAAATGAGGTAAAGCGTGAAAAGCTCCTAGCAGGGGACCTGGTAGGGAATGAAGGTTTACCTGCTATCATGGAATTCGATAGAGACCAGAAGGGTATTCAAAGAGAAACATAAACAGGGAAAGAGGGAAGTTGGAGAAGAATGGGAGATAGGGATCTAGAGGCTTGGCTGTCTGAGACATTGGCTGATGTTAACACAATCTCAACAGCATCTTCCATAGCCTATGGCATGCACACATGCAGGCACATATACACACACATACACATGCATACACGCACATGCACACACATATACATACAAATGCATGCACATACACACACACATGCTTGCATGTGCACATGCACACGCACACACTGAGAGCCAAGATGAGTTTTGAATCTGTCACAGCTCCCTATGTCAGGAATGGATATTGCTTTTGTAGATGTTTTAGAAGAGGCTAGGTTTTGCTGTGTGGCAAGTGAAAACACACCCCAAACTCTGTGTTTATAACAACTGCAAACATCTATTTCTTTTGCACCCATGTGTCAATTGCTTCCCAGTGCCATACCATGTTTACTTGAGGACACAGAGGGAACACTCTCTGTCTCTGTTTCTGCACATTGACAGATTCATGGAAAATAGATCTGCAAATGCACTGTCATCCTTTTCTCCAAAGTAGCACAAATCACATTGTGTGGCTTCAAATTGAAAGCGTTCGGTCTTATAATTATCCTATAGAATGATGAATGTAGCAGACAGTATTCCCGTCTACCTCAACAGACTCCATCCCCATCCAATTACATCCAAGAGCACAAAAGACAGGTGGTTGCTAAGAGCTGCAAAATGGATAGATCAGTATCTCTCCAATGGACCAGTGGGTGGAAATTCATATGAGAAGTACAGATGTGGGGGTAGTTTGTAAACTGTAACATTCCAAATTCCTAAGAGGGAGTGTCTTTACTACTTTGAGTATTGGTAAATCTGCCTTTCTTTCTTCTTTCTTTCCTTCCTTCCTTCCTTCCTTCCTTCCTTTCTTTCCTTCTTTCTTCCATTCTTCCTTGTTTTCGAGACAGGGTTTCTCGGTGTAGGCCTGGCTGTCCTGGAACTCTATAGACCAGGCTGGCCCTGAACTCACAGAGATCCACCTGCCTCTGCCTCCCGAGTGCTGGGATTAAAGGCGTGCGCCACCAGGTCTGACTATAGTGTTCTTTTTCTACCTCATCCACTCTCTGAACCCAGGAAAGATCTTTTGACCATGTTAGTGACACACTTTGTTACGTGCTTTGCCCTGCTCAGTCCTCAGACTTATGCCACTAAAGCCACTAGGACCACTCACAGGTAGATAGACACACAAAACGCAGTGGCATGTTAGTGAGTCTCAGAGGGGAAGGAAATTCAGGTTCAAGCCACATATGGCTGAATCATGACCATGTTGTGAAAACAGTCAGTCACAGAAGGACTGGTACTGTATGGCTACACTTCCATGAAGTCCCTCCTGTACTGGGCCACATAGCCCGGGAGACAGTGGGGTTCTCAGGATGCACAGGAGTGCCTGCTAAGGGTACAGAGCTTCAGTCTTCAATGATGAACGATCTCTGAAGCTAAGCCATGGTGACAGTCGCACAATAGCATGTATCTACTTAGCACCACTAAAGCATACACTTAAAGGGGCTTAAATGGGCCCGAGGGAGAGGGCTCAGTCAGTAGCTGCTGACTATGTATCCTTGTTTGCTTTCTGCTGCTGTGATGAACACTGGGACCAAAAGCAACTTAGAGAGGAAAGGGCGTTTCAGCTTATGCTTCTGCGTCAGGGACGGTCATGGAGGGACTCAGGCAGGAACTGGGACAGAAACCATGAAGTAGCTGCGTACTGGATCACTCTTCCTAGTTCATGCTCAGCCAAGACCCACACACCCCAGATAATGCTACCCACAGTGAGCTGGGCCCTCCCGCTGGGACCTCCCACATCAGTAGTCAGTCAAGACAACTTCTCAGAAATGGCTCCTGCCAAGCCTGGTCTGAACAATTGCTCATTGCAGGTTCCCTCTTCCCGAGAATGTCCAGTTGACATGAAAACTAGTCAGCACACTGTGTAAACTTGAAGGCCTGTGTTCCAGCTCCAGCACCCACGTAAACAGCTGGCTGTGGCGGCGTACACCAGTGTTGGGGACTTGAAGATGGGGGCCCCTGGGGCTCATTGGCCAGCTAGCTGGTCTCACCTATCCAGAGACTCCCAGGCTTGTAAAAGATCCTGTCTCAAAGACCAAAGCAGATGGCCCCAGAGAGATGACACCAAAGGTTTTCCCCGAATTCCATATGTGCCTACACATATACACCCCTGCACACATAGACATTGTACACACACACCTATGTAGAAACACACACCTATACTCATACAGAGACTCATATATGTGTGTGTGTGTGTATACACACTCACAATGATTAAGATGACAAATATTATATATTATATTCTACTACCCCCAAATTACATTGCACCCAAAAAAAAGTTTTGAAAAATACCCCCAAATCGTCAAGCCTTAGGGAATTCAACTCACATAACAGACCCTCTAGCCACTATGTAATTGACTGATGGTTTCTGAAGCCTGGAAATACTGGCAAACAGTAGCTTTCCAGGTGTGCATGCTGCTAGTTAATGAGGGACTGAGGTGAGAAAGTGACCTGGTTCAACCATGAAATGGGACTGAGGGTCTGAGGATACCCTGGGGAGGTTGTTCCCTTTTCTGGGCCTCATTTTCCATACCTGGAATACGAGGAGATTATTGTGCTCAGACAGGAATCCATTCGAGTGTGTCTCACCCCTGGGGCCCCAAGGTTTTCCTCAGGTTCAAGTTGATGAGGCTATTATTCCCTCCCCCCCACACACACACCTCTCTACTTCCCACTCACAGCAACTCTCTGATGGGGAAAAAAAATATAATACACAGCAACCATTTTGAAGGATTTATGACTTGGAGTTTTTGTTTTAAAGCTTTTAAAATAGCAGAGAGATAAAGAAATCTCCGTGGGCTCTGGTGTTCTCTGCTCTTTGCTGATAAGGCTGTGCAGGGCAGCAGGAGAGGCCCTGGGCTGACATTTCCTCGGATGTCAAGAACGCTGGCCTGGACTTGGGCCCTTGTCTCTTCAGTTCTGCTCAAGCTCCTCTCTCTGTGCCTGTGTTGTGCTTTTCGGCTCTGACCCTTGTAGTAACTGGCAGACCCAGAGGAGACCCTGGGCACCTTTGAAAATGTGTCTCTGTCGTGCTGATAAGAAAGCAGAGAGCCAGGCAGCCCACAGCAAGTCCTTTGCGAGTGGAGACCAGACAATGGACTTCGGACTTTTATTTGCTGTTCCCTGAGCGCTATCTCTGCAGGTAGCTCATCAGTTCGAAGGCTCCAGCAAGCTTAGTTTCTCTTGGCCTCAGTCTCCTCATCCGTGGAACAGAGGTGAGGTCCGTAGTTGATGGAGTTGGTAAGGCCTCTAGCACCTAGGCTCAACTGTTTCTCACTCTGCTCTTTTCCAGACGCCCCCTGCACCCCCTGAGGAGGCCCACAAGCAACCACCGAGGCTGATGCAGACAACGCTGAGCACAGCTGAGTACAGCTGTGTTAGACTGCCAGAGTAGTGTGCGCTGCTGGGACAAATGACCTCGGATCCAGAACTGATTGTAAAGCATTGTTGCGTTGAAAATGCTCTGTATGGCCATTCTTTTCTCTTTGCTGCGACCTAGCAGGAGTGACTACAGGAGCGGAGGTTTATCTTGGCTCTCAGTTTTAAGGACTCCCAACCCATTATGGGGAAAGCATGATGGGAAGAAGCTTGTCCTCACCTCCTGCCTCCCAGCAACCTGTTTCCTCCAGCCAGGCCCCAGAAGGTCCCCACTCTCTCCAAAAGGCAGCACCAGCTGGGAGCCGAGTTCAGAAACGTGCAAACCACAGCACTTCCTCATTCCTTAGGCTTGCCAGAGATCTTTTCCACTCCAGATATGGGAACAAAAGAGAAAGAAAGGAAACATGAAGGAAGACGAATTTCTTCCTGCCGACATATTTATTTCTGTTTTTGTACATTTTACTTTCGACTTCTTCCACACTACCGATGAAAAAACCGGTTCAGGTAGGTGTGCTGCGTTAAGCAGGTGGATACGATGGAAAACCAAAACACAAAATAAAATCTCTGTTTAGTCAATAACTGAGCCCAGCGCAGCTGGCCTTCACAGATCAGGCACCTGGATTTCATGTAGTCTCAGGAATGGAACAGAAGCCGAGGCCACTACTTTCCAAAACCTACTGTGAGTAAAAAACATCCTATTGTTCTGGAAAACCCAGGGGAGCAGAGCATTTCAGGACTTCTCCGCAAGAGGGCGCAGTGTGTCCATGCCGGCCGCTCCGGCTAGCCTGGCCTGTGGCCACAGGGCCTGTTTGCCCTGCTGGCGCACACCTCTTTTGGCAGCTGTGTTCCCTGAGCCTCTTTGTTACTCCAGTCTAGGAGTAAGTGGAGAAGCTTTGGAGTCAGGTGTACTTGGATTAAAATCCTGGCTCTCCCATTTGCTAAAATCTTGGCAAGTTAGCTCTCATTCTGATTAATAATTAGTGACTTCTTTCCAAGCTTGGGGAAATAAAGAATTATAGACATCCAGCACACAAAGGAACCTGCCTTCCACCTCAGTCAGTGAAGCCCCAACACTTCAAGGATCAGGACCCAAAGGTCCAGAGTTGAGGCAGGCCCATGTCTTACTCTCTGGACTCCTGCACTTCCCTCAGGCACCCGTGAACGCAAGGATCATTGTTCAACGAGTGCAAAGATAGGAAGCCCTTTTATGCTGCTAGCTCGGCCTCCCTTTTAGAGCAAAGCCAGAGTGCGGCATTCCTCATCCGGTTTCCGCAATTACACACCTGGGCGAGTACTTGACCTCTTGGCTCTCGTTTTCCTCATCGCAGTGATGAAAAGCATAGGGTAAAGATTAAAATAGTGCCTACCCCATAATGTCCTGTGCCCTTTCAATGAGAGCATGACCGTCACGCTCACATAGAGCCTGGCCCCTCACAGGCATGGGATGGGCGTTTAGTAGCTTTTGTTTTTTAACATATTTTTATTGATTATTTGGGAATTTCCCACAATGCACCTCGATTATACTCACTTCCCAGTCCTCCCAGATCCACCCCCATCCTTGTGACCTCCTCCCTGAAGAAAGAAGAAACAAACAAACAAAAACTAATTCATTTTTGTGCTGCCCATATACTCACTGAAGCACGGCCAGCTCCTTAATGAAAACTGAGTCCTTCCCTGCCCACCCCCACAGGAGGCATCAACTGCAGACTACGCAGCATCCCTACCACAGTTATAGTTCTTCTCCCCAATGACTTCCTGTCTAGATTGGTTTTTTCAGGGGTGGGGGAAAGATTGTCACAGAAGCCTTGTAGGTCTCATCCTCAGCTTGAGTCTGTAGTCAACAACACCACTGCAAAAGAAGCTTCTTTGCCCTCCACAGTCAGTGGGCCAGCAAGGATCAGGGACTTCCACAGGGTTTCTGGAAACAGCGTATCTCTAGTGGCAGTACAGACCATGGACTTCAACACGGCCCTCGGGTCTTAAAAACTGTGTCACGTGAGCTTTCCATAGTGAAGGTTGGCCATAGGGCTTGGCGATGCATAAAATATGACACCGTTTATCCCCTTTCATGGAGCAAGGAAGG
Organism: Bramus lutescens; assembly: GCA_001685075.1. NCBI lineage: Eukaryota > Metazoa > Chordata > Mammalia > Rodentia > Cricetidae > Bramus > Bramus lutescens. Next base: position 4,720 of record LOEQ01003193.1, on the reverse strand, counting down.
CTTGTTTCTAAGACTGTAATGCTGTATTCTAACCCATTCTGAAGAGCATTCCTTAGTGTTAATTGCCAACTTGAAGGGACCTAGAACCCCCTGGGAGATTGTTCATTTATGTGGGACGGACATTCCCCCTCCCTCGGGGACCCTAGATATGAACGGAGAAGGGAAGCTGTGTGCGTTTGCCCTTCTGTTTCCGACTGTGTGCTGGGACAGGCTGCTCCTGGATCCGCCTGGCCTGATGTCTTGGCCTCTCAACTGTGAGTGAAAATAAACCTTGGCTCCTTTAAGGTGCTTTATCGGAGTACATTACCACGGCAACAAGGAAAGACACTAAGACAATTCCCTGATTGGGCTGCATCTTCCCATCCTTACCGAGCTCCTTCCCCCCACCAGCAGCCAGTTTAAGGTTAAGCACTGGCGACTCTTAGGTTCCTTGTCTGCTAGCTATTACATTAAAAAGATGTTATCTTTTTCTCCCGACCTTGACTCCCAGCAGCATCTCAGGAGGAAGAAGCAATTGTTGTCATTGTCTTCTTGTGGCTGGAGGCTCACCCCCAAGAGTGTCCTGGACTCCAACCGTCAATCCACTGGCAGGAAATGTAGATTCCTCCAGGTATTTACTTCCTAAAGTTTCTGACTGCAACAGGGCAGGTTAAGAACACAGAAATGTCCTCTCTTGAAATTTTACAAAATCAAAGTCATCAAGGCTCGCCTTTGTCTGACACTGACCAGGACAACTACTAGCTAGCTGCTGGTGGTAGCCATCCGTCTCAGCTGTTCCTTGGTTTGCAGCTGCAGAGATCTGGTCTACTTCTGTTGTACCTGGGCAGCCTTCTTTCTCGCTCTTTTCTGAGCTACTGTTGGGGCAGTAGCACTGGATGAAGGGTCCAGCCTCTTCCTTCATCATCATACAGCACTTTATCTCTTAATTGCATCAGCAAAAAGATGCTGCTTCCAAATAAACTCGATCCTCGGATACCAGGGGTTAGGACATTCATCTGTCTAGGAGGGAGGGGCACAACTAACCTCACAGTTGTTCATTATTTTTCATATTTGTGTTGTTTTGGTTGCGGCCTGCATTCTGCCAGAGCACCCAAAGCACAGAGGGATTGAATGTGCCCTCTGAAACTGGGGGCTGACACAAATCTTTCTCATAAGCTGGTTATGTCAGACAGTCCATAACGGTGCCAAGAAAGTGACCAACACAACTTTCGGCCCCTCTACACCATCCCTGTGCTCAAGAACTGCTTTCCTGTTTTACTCAGACACAGACCAGAACTTCACAGCCAGACCTGGCTTGTATCTCTTCTCCTTACAAGGAAAGTAGAGAATATTAATAGGTCTGCTCATCTCTTGGGATCTTCCAGTTATCTGGCATTTAGAGATTACCTTTCATGGGACAGATGCTGCTTCTTTCCTAGTTTATGGCCCTTTGTGAAGCAGTCCCTCCCCCACTCCCTTCTTCTGTCCCAGACTCAGTCCCTAAGCCGTGCTAAGCACCTTTAAGGTCCCTCTCTAGCGCCACTTCCTCTATGATATCTGCCTGGCAGTTCCTGGTTCCTCGAGTCCTCTCACTCCCAGACTCCATAGTTCCTCATTTCCCAGCCTTTCTCAGTTCCCTTGGAATTACAATACCTCACTATAAGACCCCGCTTCTCTGCTTAGGCTGGTAGCTCCTGAGAGATGGAAACTGACCTTGTCTTGTTAGCTTGCTAGGTGCATTTGTCAGAATTCCATCACGCGAACAAAATACCTGAGGTAATTAATTTGTCTTGTTGCTTCTGAGGTTCCAGCCCACAATCACTTGGCCCCATTGCTCTGGGCCTGTGGAGAGGCTGGATGTCATCATGGAAGCACCCGGGGAAAGCATTTGAGGGGCAGAACTGTGCACCTCATAGCCAGGAAGAAAAGGGAGTAAAGAGAGGCAGGGGTTTGCTCAGTTATCTCACAGGGCTCATCGCCAGTGATCTGAAGGCCTCCCACTGGGCCCTATCTCTTAAAGAACCCACAGCCAAATCTTTAACTGGGACCTTGCTCTCAGGATCCATAACAATTCATAGGATGGGCAACTGAGATCAGAATCTAGTTTCTCACAACTCTGGTGCTAGAAATCCAGATCAAAGTCTCCAAGACTGGTTTCTTCTGAGAATTGGCATTTTCCGCCTTAGCTGGTAATGGAAATCTTTTGTTTTTATATGCTCTTGCCCGTGTGTCTGTGTCTTGCTTTTCTCTTATAATCAGATTAGGATACACCACACCCTTACAATGTCATTTCAATTATCTCTTCCAAGGCTCTGTTACGGGTCACTGTTTTGTTTTGTTTGACACAGAGCCTTGTTATGTAGCCCTGGATGTTCTGGAACTCTCTATGTGGATTAGAGTGACCTCTTCCTCTCCCACAGCCTCCTCGGTGCTAGGTTAGTTTTTAATTAATAGCTCGCCACAACCTAAAATCATCTGGGAAGAGTCTCAGTGAGGAATTATGTAGATGGGCTTGTCTTCTGGGCACAGCTGTGGGGAAGACCAACCCAGCCCACTGTGGGCAGCACCATTCCCTAGACTAGAGGACCTGATCAGGACAAGAAGAGAAAGCCAAGGGAAAACAAGCAAGGATGCACTTATCCTCTGTTCACTTGACTGAAGGTGCGAGGTCACTGACTTCCCCAAATGACAGACTGTAACTTGGATTTGTAAGTCACATAAACCCTTTCCTATAGATGGAAGTTTCTGTCTCACCCAGTCCCATAGCTGTTCAGTCCCAAGTAAATGTACAGAGGCTTATATTAATTATAAACTGTTTGGCCTATTGCTCAGGCTTATTACTTACTAACTCTTACAACTTAAATTAACCCATAATTCTTACCTATGTTTAGTCATGTGGCTTACCTTTTCTCAACAAGGCATTCTCATCTTGCTTCCTCTGCATCTGGCTTGTAGCTGCATCTCTGTCTTTCCTATTCTTAGATTTTTTTTCTATGTTGGTGGAGGCTGCTTGTTCATTCCCAGTTGCTCAGACCAAAAATAATCACACAGAAACTATTTGAAAAATTGTTTGGCAAATAGCTTAAGTGTATTTTTAGCTAGCTCTTATATCTTTAATTAACCCATTTCTATTAATCTGTTTATCGCCATGTGGTTGTGGCCTACCGGCAAGGCTTCATCTTATGACCAGTTAGTCTCCTGTGGTGGGTGCATGGCTTCTCCCTGACTCTGCCTTCTTTCCTCCTTTATCTGCTTGGAATTCCCACCTTGCTCTATTCTGCTAAGCCACTGGCCAAAACAGCTTTATTTATTAACCAATAAAAGCAACCCATAGACATAAGGATTTCCCACAACACCCCTAGTCTGGTTGCCTTGCCTATACTTCATGTCTGGCTACTGACCAATCAGCATTTCATTAAACCAGTACAAGTAACGAATCTTTACAGGGTACAAAAGTATTATCTCAAGCACTTTTCCTCTTAAGTTGATTTTTTACCAAACTGTTTTATCACAGCAGCATAAATGACAACCATGACATCCCTACCTCAGAATACAGTTACATTCTGTGGTGCTAGGAGTACGGACTTCAGTTCATTTCGGGATGGGGGTGAGGTGGCATGATTTGACCTATAACAGTTATTTCTTTACATTTGTAATAAACTCAAATAATATATAAATGCATTATCATTATTATTATTACTATAAGTATGAAAAGAATGTTAAAGTCCCCCACACACATCTGACTCCATGTAGTTCTGTTCCTAAGCCTTTGTGTGGATGAGCACGTTATAAAGATGTAGCTTTGGTGTGGGTTTTTGTAAATATTTCCTATTATGCATATTCCTGTGTAAACCTCTCTCTTCTCCATTCTTCTTACCCATGTGTCACTCTCTCCTTGTCTTGACCTAGAGATGAGATGACTAACATATTCAGAGTTGTTGGAATAATAAAAGATGGAAGCATGGACCATTTGAGTCTGCTATGCAATTTCTAGGAGTCACCTATTATTTTGGTGTCTCCTTGTCCTTACATGTAAAATAGAGGTCACCAATTGTGCTGGCTAGTTTTATGTCAGCTTGACACAAGCTGAAGTCATCTGAGAGGATGAATCCCCACTTGAGAAAATGCCTCCACAAGATCAGGCTGCAGGTAAGCCTGTAGGGCATTTTCTTAACTAGTGATGGATTTGGGAGGACCCAGCCCAATGTGGGTGGTGCCATCCTTGGGCTGGTGGTCCTGAGTTCTATAAGAAAGCAGAATGAACAATCCATGGGGAATAAGCCAGTAAGCAGCACCTTCCATGGCCTCTGCATCAGCTCCCGCCTCCAGGTTCCTCCCTGTTTGAGGTCCTGTTCTGTCTTCTTCAGTGATGAACAGCAATGTTGAAGTGTAAGTCAAATAAACCCTTCCCATCTGAGTTTGCTTGGTTGTGGCATTTTGTCACAACAATAGTAACCTTGACTAAGAAATTATTCTAGTCTTCTCCTAGGGCCATCCAGTTAGCTGGCATATGGAAGTTACCTTTCATGTGACAAGCTGCTTCTTTGAGAGTTGCCTTTTGCACAGCTGTTGCCTCCCCTTTCCCTGGTAGTCAAAATTATAAGAAAATCTGCTCCTATAAGGAAATTCTGACGGTAACTGATAGTTAATCTTTGAAAATCTGCCCCTCAATGATTCTGACTGTCAGGATTGTTCGTCACTTTAAGAGACAAGCCACGCCCACTCCCTGCAGCCCCTCCCT
>LOEQ01003192.1:150749-169848 GCA_001685075.1 Bramus lutescens | reverse complement strand
TTCAAATGCTCTCCAATGGATCTTCTGATACAGGATCAGGGCCCCTTGCTGGCCTGGGACCTAGCAGACAATAGGCCTAGCTTGCTGCTTGCAGGCTTAGTGAAATAAAGGAACTCCCACCCGGCTGCACTCACCACCCTGTCCCAGCCCCAAAACAGGCTGAGCTGGGGGATCCTCTGGCCCTGAAGAAGGGAAGGGGAGCCTGGGAACAAGCTGGGATGGGATAGGAAGAGAGAGGCAGTAGCCGGGGAGAGAAGCCCCTGCAGAAAGACCAGAAAGTTTAGGGGGTTGAGGAATGTTTGTGCTGCCTTTCCTCGGCTCTTGCAGGCTGGTCAGGAACACACTCACCCCTCCGATGGATTTTCTGGTACAGGATCAGGGACCCTTGCTGGCCAGGGACCTCACAGACAAAAGCCCCCATCTTGATCTTGACCCCTCCTCCTTGCTCATACAATCCTTCCATCCTTTCTTCAACTGGACTTCAGTGGCTTGGCCCAGTGCTTGGCTGTGGATCTCTGCATCTGCTTCCATCAGGTATAGGATGAAGGTTCTATGATGATAACTAGGGAAGCCACCAATCTGATTACAGAGGAAGGCCAGTTCAGATACCTTCTTCTCTTTTGCTAAGAGTCTTAGCTGGGATCATCATTGTGCGTTCCTGGGAGCCTTCCTGACACCCGGTTTCTCCCTAACCCCACAATGGTCCTGTCTACTAAGATTTCTCCCCGTCACTCTACTGCTCCATCCTGCGCACAACTCGAACATCCTGATCCCTCATGTTCCCATCCCACATCCCTTTCCTCTACTTCCCCCTACCCCAGGTTTCCAGGACATTCCATCTATTTCCTCTTTCCTGGGAGATTCATGCATCCTTCTTAGGGTCCTTCTAGCTGCTCTGGGGCTGAGGATTGTAGCCTGGCTATCCTTTGCTTTACATCTTATATTCACATATGAGTGAGTACATATCATGTTTGTCTTTCTAGGTCTGGGTTACCTCACTCGGAATGATTTTTTCCAGCTCCATTCATTTGCCTAAAAATTTCATGGTGTCATTGTTTTTTTAGTTTTCACAGTGGAATAATACTCCATAGTATAGGTATACCACATTTTCTTTATATATTCTTCGGTTTAGAGGCATCTAGGTTGTTTCCAGGTTCTGACTATTACAAATATTGCTTCTATAAACATAGTTAAGCAAATGTCCAAGGAGTACGGCTAAGCACCCTTTGGGTATATGCCCATGAATGATATCACTGGTTCTTGATACAGATTGATTCTCAGTTTTCTGAGGAACTGCCATACTGATTTCCAAAGCAGCTGTACAAGTTTGCAGTCCCACCAACCCTGGAGGAGTGTTCCCCTTACTCCACATCTTCTCCAACATAGGCTGTCATTAGCGCTTTTGATCTTGGCCATTCTGACAGATGTAATATGGTATCTCAGAGTCATTTTGATTTGTATTTCTTTGATAGACAAGGATGATGAACACTTCTTTAAATGTATCTCAGTCATTTGAAAGTATTTTGTTGAGAATTCTCTGTTTAAATCTGTACCCTATTTTTAAATGAGATTATTTGATATCTTTACATCTAGTTTTTTAAGTTCTTTATGTATTTTGAAGATCAGTCCTCTGTCAGATGTGGGGTTGGTGAAGATCTTTACCCCAAATGCATCAGTAATAACAACTAACCAAAGATAGCCCTGGTGCTGCTTTAAGCATTTAAAAGGCATTAACATATTTGATCTTCAAACAATCCCCCTTGGAGGAAGCTTGTTTACAGATAAGGAAGCTGAAATGTGGATAGATTAAGTGTCCTGTTCAAGGCCACACGGCTAAGTGGCAGAGTCTGAAATCAAGTCCAGGAGCCAAAAGTCTTAAATATGTTTCTCTAAAGAGATGGAGAGATGAACCAAATGAACTAAAGCCTGACTCTTTATATTTAACATTTTATTTTTAACTGACAAAAGATATACATATATATGTATGTATTATGCAATGCAATGCTTTAAAATATGTACATGTTGTAGAATGGCAAAATCAAGTAAATTAACACATATTCTTTCATCTGCTTGTTATTTTATATGTGGAGTGAGGACATTAAAAGCCTACCCAAAAAGAAAAAAAATTCTACTTAAATTTACATTTTATATAAAGGATTTTATATTTTTATAAACACATTTGCATTTATTTGTTTGAATAAGAGTGTATAAACATGTATGGAGGTCACAAGACAAGTTGGAGGAGTCAGATTTTTTCCCTGTTCGAATTCTAAGACTGTTCTCTTGACTGTCAGCTCTTTCCTGGTCAGTTGATCTCTTTTTGGAAGCACATTTGCCTGCTACGCATTTCATTGGCCCTAGAAAAATAATTTTAAAGGCAGATATTGAATATATTTCCAACACGATCTCAAATTTCTTAGCCATTACTTTATCGCATATATGTTTTTAAAGAATTATATTTCAAGATGTCTGAAATTCTTTTCCAGGCTGTTCTGTGCTTACTAGACTTCTCCTGGTGCAATGCCTGCCACGGATTTTATGTTCAGCAGTGCCTGAAATCAGCCATCAGAGAAGCATTTGCACTATGGAAATTAAAAAAGGTGAAAATTTTTATCATACTTTACATTATCAATTTCCTCATCTCTTTGAATTTTTCCTCATTTGGGTTCCAAGACTTTTCTCTTTATTGTCAACTCTTGCTTTATGAATTAGAATTTAAGCGCAGTCCTCAAAACTCTTCCCTTTCCTGCTTACACATATACACTCAGCGATTTCACCCAGGACCATGTCTTAAAAAATATCTCCTCACTGGACTGAGCTCCCAAGGTCCAAATGAGGAGCAGAAGGAGGGAGAACATGAGCAAGGAACTCAGGACCGTGAGGGGTGCGCCCACCCACTGAGATGGTGGTGCTGATCTAATGGGAGCTCACCAAGGCCAGCTGGACTGGGCCTGATGGNNNCCTGACTGCTCTTTGGACTGGAAAGGGAGGGAGAGGGGGAATGGGGGGAGGGGGGAAATGGGAGGAGGGGAGGAGCTGGAAATTTTTAATAATAATAAAGAAAACGGAAAAAATATATCTCCTATATTGATCACTATCAAATCCCCTCATTTTACATCCAACTAGCTGGACATCTTTGTTGTCTGACGGGTTGACCTTTCCTCATGCAGGTGTGGAAGACAGCTCCAGGTTCAGATAGAAAAAGTTCAAATTTTTCTTCCCTCAAGTGCTGTTCGTTGTCTTTCTTATCTGTGTTTTGTGTAATAGTATTTTGTCTCTTGCTGTAAGAGAACTTTGGAGTCACTTTAAAAATTTGCATGTGTGGTTTGCATGCATGTGTATATGTGTGTATGCCCATGTGTGGAGGCCCAAGATTAGAAGCAGAAGTCTTCCCTGATCATTCTGCATCCTAATCATTGAGGCAGAGTCTCTTAGGGGAACGTGGAGCTCACTGATACAGGCCTGCCCAGCATGCCCACTGGTTCTGGGGATCCCACTTGTCTTCTGAGTGCCAGAGTCACAAGTGGGACCCCATACCCACCAGCTTTTATCTGGGGTCTGAGGATCTAAACTCTGGCCTCATGCTTCATGGTAAGTCCTGTATCCACTACGTCCCCTCTTTAGCCCCCACAAGTCTTGTTATTTTTTGACTCCTTTATCTCTATTCCTCACCTGGATCCAAGCCACAGCCCTGGATCAGTGTCTCCTGTCATCCACACCCATGCTAGAGTCTATTCTCCACAGGGTAGACAAAGAAACCCCTTCAAATCCCAGGTCAGATTCTCACGCTGCTGCTAATTGGTTGCATCTGCCTCTGGTACTACCAAAGCCTCTTTTGTGACTGTAGCTGCCCACTGTGGGCTAAACATCATTCTCTCCACCTGGCCATCAGCTAGCATTGTATGGCATTTCCTATACATCTCTTAGGTCGTCACATTTTCTACTTCAGTGACATGGGAACTTTTCACTGAAGCTGGCCTGAGTCCATTCCAGGCACAGGGTACTTGTCTGGCCGGCCTCCATACACCGGAACATTCTTCCCTCCCGAAACTACAAAACTCATCCCCTCACATAACAACCGGGAGGTTGTGCTGTCATCAACTGATGTCTGCATACTCGCTTTTCGGGGCACACTCGTCGCTGGAAACATGGTTTTCCTCCTCCTCCTCTTCTTCTTCTTGCCTGTTCATTAGCATCTAAATATGAAAATGTATAGGTTTCCTCTGTGCTTTATCAAAATGGACTATGAAAATATTTGTTTCGTAGTAGGGCAATTGGTAAACATTTTTTACATTAAAAAAGTTCAAATATATTAGTTTTTGTATTTAGAAAGAGGTTGACTATCATACCCTTTTGGGGACTCTTGTGTCTACTTTCTAAAGAACATATATAGTAGGAGAAGGCAATTTTTGTGAAAGTAAGTCATCATTTATCCAGTTGTCGAGTATCCAGCAAAGGATATCAATGTGAAGAACACAGTACTAAAATCCATATGAATTCCACAGTCTATCTGTAGCCTTTAGCACGAGAACAGTACTAGCTAACAAATTTTTAGCAGCACAGAAGAGCAGTCCGTTAGGCACTAGCTGGTTTTGGTCTTTCTTTTCATTCCGGCTACACACGCTCGCTCCTCACCAGAGAAAGTATTATACAGACATTCGCTCAATTCTGGGAATTTTTTTTTTCTGAAATCTTCCTCTTGCTATCTTCCTGCCAATTTCCTGCTGACTGCAAATGAGCACAAAATGTCAGCTTTTGTTATTTGAAGCGCTAATGATGGATTTGAAATATTATTCTAACTTTTGATTCCAGAATCCACTGTTCTGATGTAGCTGATGCAGATACCCAAGCCTTTCTATTAGCTGAAGATTCGGGCGACGGCGTGAAGTATGATCAAATCCAAATATATCAAATTTGGGGGACTTTTTGAGACTTATATTTTTCAGATTCTAATCAAAATGTCTACCCTAAAATACATTGAATTTCTAGGGGAACAAGAGGTGCTATTGCTGCAAAATAGTCTAATTTTTTCTCATTCCTGATTTGAAATTTGCAAACTTACTTGATCATAATCAAATACTTAATGACACAGCACTTGAAAAGTTAAATTTTAGAATTTAAGAAAATCATCAATTATTCTTACTCTTTGGCAAAGGCTTTTGGTACTCATCAGAAAAACATAACCAGTAAAGCAGAACGTATAATTCTGGGCTTTCCTCAAACCACTGTCTCTCTGTTACCCCAAACTAGGTTTTAAACTCATCAAGAGTTTGTGTCTTGTTAAATTACATGGTGAATCAATACGAAAAAGAAAGAAACCTGAACTGAGATGCAAAGTGATGTCCCTGATATCAAAACAGCTGCCTCTTCTCCTTTGCCCCAGCCCAGTTTTGAGCATACCAGAATGTTCTTCTTGGAAACCTTGAATAATCTGATATCATTTCCCAAAAGACAAGAGAAGACTGACAATCTGTGTAATGCCTTTGCGGAAGACAGTTGGACAGTGGTGACTATTACCTTCACTCTGAAGTCAATTATGCACTGAGTCAGTTGTTAGACAACTTTTTATCCTTCTAATATTGGCTAATTATTTCGGAAAATACTTCTGGTGGGTTTTTAAACCTGTAACAGGAATGTTTTAAGTCGAAGGTGGGGGGGAGAAAAGATTCTCTGGGTCTCTGGTGAAATCCACGGCAGAAAACTAAGGAGCCGCTTAAGCTGCATTTCGAAGAGCAGCAGAAGGGAGCCAGGCATCCAGGCAGAGTTGAGCCGAGGCAGTTTAAACATTTAACTTCATCACAATGAAAAAAGAAAAAGGAAATGTGTCCATTGTCTTTAAAATGGGTAGATTCTAAATTCTAGGAGGGGATGTTTTGATGCAGGTGTTAAAATGGGGGCTAAAAGGCAGGAAAACTGAACCCTGGTTACTGGGAACTATGACTCATATGACCCGCAAGCTGACAGCTTTCCAGCAGAAACCGGTTGGCACTCCCAGTTTCTTGCTGATGTGCCGTTTATGCAGGTTATGGGCATGCTAGAACAAAAACATAAAGGGATGTGTCTGTCCTTCCACTGCATCAGGCAAATCCCGATTTATTGAATAACAATAAATTTACAAAGTACATAGGTCTTACTGGGTGAAATTTGACAAATTGTCCCGATTACTCTTGATAGTTGCCAACTGACAAACACAAGTCTGTCTGTCTCTCTCTCTCTGTGCGTGTGTGTGCACGTGTATGTGTGTCTGTCTGTCTGTCTCTCTCTGTGCATGTGTGTGCGTGTGCATGTGTATGTGTGTGTGTGTGTCTGTCTGTCTGTCTCTCTCTGTGCATGTGTGTGCGTGTGCATGTGTGTGTGTCTGTCTGTCTGTCTCTCTCTCTGCATGTGTGTGTGTGCATGTGTGTGTGCACGTGTATGTGTCTGTCTGTCTGTCTCTCTCTCTCTCTGTGCATGTGTGTGTATGTGTGTATGTGTGTGCGTGTGCATGTGTATGTGTGTGTGTCTGTCTGTCTCTCTCTGTGCATGTGTGTGTGTGCACATGTATGTGTGTGTGTGTCTGTCTCTCTCTGTGCATGTGCTTGTGTGTGTGTGTGCACATGTATGTGTGTCTGTCTGTCTGTCTCTCTCTCTGTGCATGTGCATGTGTGTGTGTGTGCACGTGTATATGTGTCCTATGTATATAAGCACATCTAAGCGCACCTGTAGAAGTGGTAATTTACTTACTTACTAATTTGATAGGGATGTACCCTTTCTACTTTCTGTAATAGTTTATTTAGCATTCGGTGTCTCATGGATGGTGTCTGACAGAGGCAGTGGTGTTCACACGTACAACAAAGTGCAGAGCCTTCTGGCCTCCGCATTTTCACCCAAAGAGGAGTCAAAAGATACTTCTAAAATGGAGTCTCTTAGGCAAGGCCTAGGCTGGAAAGCCAAAATTTTACACAATATAGAGCAACGTAAGGCAGGGCACAACTTGATCTCAACCAATTATATGTAAACTTATTTCCCAAGCCCGTGTGGTGTTTAGAATGAGAATAGGCTCAGGTATCTGAGCATTTCATCTCCAGATACTGTTTGGGAAGGTTGAGGGGGTGTGGTTTTGCTGAAGAAAGTGTGTCCCTGGGAGCGGACTTGGAGGGTATGCAGCCTTAGCCTATTTCCAGTTTGCCCTTTATGTGTTCTGGCTGTAATTCGAATTCAAATTAAGAACTCCCCGATTCCCACTTCCCCCCCTTTGGCTGACTCTTGCTTTGCTTCTTTATATCCACAAAAGACTCTAATCCCTTGGGAGCCATGAGTCAAAATGAGCCCTTCCTTCCATGGATTTTGGTCCTCATGTTTCATCCCAGAAACCACAAAGTAACGGATATGCCTTGTGCTCACCATCGGAAGATTTCAGACAAGACAGGGATGCATAGCGCACGGGATAGAGAAGGGTTGTTCCAGGGCAAAGCAAAGCAGTCTGAAGGGGGAGACCCTTGTGTCAACATGTACTTAATGAGTCTTTATGCTGTTCATAAAATGTCCAGAACAGGGCCCCAGCCAAATACTTTGACTCAGATATTGATCTTTTGAGAGACAATCGCCACCATATTGCAAGTTAGGCTCCTGGTTTCACAAGTTCCTGATGCTGAAGGAGTCACCTCAATGACCCCCAAGCTGTTGCTAATCTAACAAGTTCTCTATGAGGTCCGGGTGTGGTGGGAGGTAACAATTGAACAATAGTTATTTCCTAGGTCAGGAATTTGGTTGATCTAGAAACAACTCTCCAGCAGCAATTCTTGGTTTCTCTCCATTACTCACCCTGTTTGGACTATGGCTCTACTTGACCCGGAAGCCTTTTACCTCAGGAACTCCAAGTAACAGCTACCAGACTGAAAGCTTAGAGCTGTGTGGCCTTCTTACATGAATATGTCCTTGGTTCTTAGGCTTCTGTACAGGATTGGCAGATAAATCATAAGCTGTTTAGCTAAATGTAAATTTTATATCAGTGAATATCAAGCGTGTGTCTTATGCAATGTGTGGAGGCTATGCTTCTACTTAAAATGTAACTTATCTGAAATTTTAGTGGCTCTATATGATAATCACGGGAAACATGGTTCAAGCCTCTTTTACCTCAGACCGAGTTCCTTTCTCCTCGACAATGTTCAGAAATTGAGACATGGAGGTGGAGAGATGGGGCGCTTAATAAAAGGAATCCCATACTAGCTCAGAACTAAGAAAACAGATCAGTGTTTATTAAGGGGTCGACTTACAAAGTCAGGATGTTCTGCTTCAATGATGGAGGAAGATCAGATCCAAAGCAAACGGAACAGCCAAAATGGGGCCCAGGGGCAAGCAGAGAGAGGAAGGAAGGGTCCGGATGTGCTTCCGCCCGGATGTGCTTCCGCCCGGATAAATAGTCCATGAGGCCACGCCCCAGTAGGCGGGTAGGTGTTAGTTAGCTGTAACCTTCCCGCAGCAATTAGCCACCAAATATCACCAATTCTCAGATCAGAAGAAGCTACACCATGGTAAAATACGAACGGTCACAAAGCAGGAGAATGCGGCGTGCACAGTTACACCCTAATTGGCTGTTGAGAGAAGAATCAGTGAGCTGGGGATGGAAGAAAAACAATGGGGTGTCAGGCCTCTGACCTCAGCAAAGCAGCTCTAAAACATGCATACCGTTGTCTCTAGTGGAAAGATGGAGCAGAGAACATTTAAGGGGCACATGGAGCAGCTAGAGAAAAATTGGGCACAGGCTAGGTATTGGAGCCTCTTCCATGGCTGTCTTGCTAAGGATGCGGGGCTTTGTCTTGGAGAGAAAAGGAAGTTATTAAAATTTTTGAGAGCAACGTGACTCCCCCTGAAACAGTGTGTTTCCAGGATATGGGCTGGCCATAAGAAAGTTGAATTCAGGAAGTGGACGTGCGGGGCGAGGAGAAGGAGGTCGGGAGGAAGAACCCAGTGCAAAAGTGCCTGGGGAGGGCTGGGAAGGTGATGCAGTGGGTAAAGATACTTATTGCCAAACTCGAAAACTTGAGCTCCATCTCAGGAACCCAAATGGTAGAAGGAGAAAACCAGCTCCTGTCTGTCGCCCTCTGACCTCCACGTGTACACCGTGGCATGCGTGTGTGCCCCCCCCCACCGCATACATGCGCATGCCCTGAATAAATGTGAAAAAATTGGAAGAGCGCATCGGGGAAACCTCTGCTGTGGAGAGCTAAGGCAGGACTTAACGGGAATCTCCAAATACAGAGTGATTGGGTCAGGTCCTTCGGAGGCATAGAGCTAGAGTGTCTGTCAAACAGCTCCTGTTCCTGATTGGTTGATCAGGCAGAGAGGGCGTATAGATAAATCCATGGACCTTTCATTTTAGAATATAAACAACAAATCCCTGGTAGGCATTAGTGACATTTCGGGGTTGGTTGGCAGGGAATTTGAGTTAGAGTATTGCATCACTTACATCAGTTATGGCTACAAGTATAAACTGTCCGATGGATGAGATTTGAACACTGATAATGTCCACAACAACCAGAGACTCATCTGCCATTCATACCAGAAGTGTGATTGGCCAAATTATAATCTCAATCTCAGTCGGTAAGAAGGAATCACTCTTAATCCCAGCACCCAGAAGGTTCAACAAAGTGAGTTCCAGGACAGGCATCAAAGCTATACAGAGAAACCCTGTCTCAAAAAAATAAATAAATAAATAAATAAATAAAAGAAAAAGAAAAGGAAAGAAAGAAGCTCACAGAAACCAAAATGATGATAATATCAATTGACTCCTAAATATGAATTATTCTGATATTTATACTTATAGTTTCTTACCTACTAGGGACTTGTTATTCAAAGCCATAAAACTTCTCTTCTTTTCAGAAATGACAAGAGTAACAATATTGGCTTATGTGTAGTGAAAATTGTGAATTAGTGGGGTTTTTTTTGTTGTTGTTGTTTTGAGACAGGGTTTCTCATTGTAACTTTGGTGCCTGCCCTGGAACTAGCTCCTGTAGACCAGGCTAGCCTCGAACTCACAGAGTTCCACCTTGAGCTGGGGGGAGTAGCTAAGCAAAGTAATAGCGTGTGCTCTGTGAGCGTCTTAATATGTGCTAATTCTGTTCGTTGCATAACCACTCCGGGAAGTGGGTACCCTTGCTCACAATAGTGTGGAGAAGCTGAAGCTGGAGCNNNGGGATGGCTGGAAGATGCATACCGAGGAGTGGCTGAAGTCAAGACTCAAGCCAGTATCTCCTGGCCTCCTCTTCCTGCCTCAGTCTGCTGTCTTAGTGCTAATTGTTTTCCAGGTAAATAATTGCAATATTCTAAAATTCCTTTACAATGTCCATGCATGCTAAAGCATATACAGCAGCAGCATTTGCTTCTAAATGTTTACTCGGAAGGTTTGGGGCGATGGTCCAGCATTTAAAAATGTTCTATTCTTACAGAGAACACGAGTTCTGCTCCCAGCACCCATGACACAGTTACAGCTCACAACTGTCTACATCTCCAGCTTCAGGGGACCCCAAGCCAGTGTTCTGGCCTCTATGAACACTGTTATTAAGTGTTCAAAGCCACACTCAGTTATACACATATACATATAATTTAAAATAAAACAAAATCTTGAAAACGTTGTACTTAGATGTTTTCATGATGGTAATAGTCATCAAAGAATATATTCTGGTTACATGACAGTGATCTCCACTAAGGAGTCCAAAAGTTTACAGAAAATAAAGTTCACCCATGTATATAGAAAAGAAGATGGAAAAATGTTTTCTGTCATCATGCTTTCCAACTCTAAGTATATTTGCTTATCATTTTAATATAAACAGGGTATATTTATATAGCCTAAAGCAATAGGAACCAGATTCCTTGTTTCTAAGATGCCAAAAATACATCTTCAAGGATGATAAGAAATAGCAGAATTACAGGGAAGAGTAAATCAAAAATACCAAGTTTCAATTTGATTCCTGAGCAAGATTTCTGACCAAGATTTCAATTTTAGTGCCAGGCGTGCTATGCAGAAAGATACTCACAGTGGTACTGCCCAACCCTGATGTGAAAAACAGCTTGTCAATATTCCCAGTGCAATCAAATTCTTTTAAAGCAAATAAAGTTGGCATTTAGGTATTCACAAAGAATTGTTTTTGTTAAAGACAGTAAAAATGTTTTTATAGATGGATCTAAATTGTATCATTTGGCTCAATTGGAAGGCGCCCAGCCTGTGATTTCTGGTGAGACGTTAGGACTCACAGTATGGATGGAAGGACGCACTTGTCTCTGTGGTGCTGAAGATCACACAGAAGATAATGGCCAAGATGATTTTATTTGCAGCATCCAAAGTCTTCAGAAACTTCACACATAGTAATTAATGACTGCATGTTAGCTGAACTCTGGTGCTGTTACTTTTACAAAGGGGAAGCATCGTTAATGAGACAGGATAGCATAAAAAAAAACAGACACTCTGAAGTGAGCAGCTTGCTAGCTGTGCAGCCATGGGCAAGGCTCATCATCTCCTCAAGCTTCCACCTCCCTTTCTGAAAATGCAGAAAACAGTCGTACCTAGTTTACAGTTTTGAGTATTGAATGAATTAACTGCTTAACTTACACAACCACCAGACATCAAATATTCACTAAGTGTTCAAAATTAAGCAGCAACGAACACTCTGGAGAGATAAATGGACTTTCATAGACTGTGTGAGGAAGAGCGGAATGTGGAATTTTGTCTATGTCTATACATGCAGAAAGTGTCCTATGAAAATTTACCTAATTGTGAATTAAATTTGATTTACGAAGATAAATAACACATATAGGCTGTAGAACTTTTAACATTATAGTGACAGAAATTTGGAACTAGCCGAGTTATTAGGCACATCACCCTGTCTGGCAGTGTTGCCTGGTAGAAACAGGAAGTAAGTTACACATCAAATTCTTCTTAAACTTTTTGTCATAATATCTTAGGGGCCTTAATTTCTTTGTGAATAAAAAATAGTCATGAACACATGTATCCCAGATTGTTGTTATTGTGAAAAACCATCAAAATTCCTAACAAAGGTTACATTGTTGTTTACGTTAGTTAGTTTGTTTAAGTTAGTTATTAAAAAACTAACTTAATTTTATTTATTACTATTAAATGCATATTCTTTAAAAGATTCCACTTAAAAGCATGAAGTGATTAAACTTTGGTCTTCCCATGATTATTCATTATTATTAGTGTGCTTCTGTAATTTCTTTCTTCTTCTTATTATTATCTCATATATTGTAGCCCAGATTTCCCCTCCCTCCCCTCTCCCCCAGATCTAACCCCCCTTCATGTCCCTTCAGAAAAGAGCAGGCCTCCAGGAGACATCAACCAACAGGGCGTAATATGTTACAATAAGACCAGGTCCATACCCTCACATCAAGGATGGGCGAGACAACCCAGTAGGAGGAAAAGGATCCCATAAGAAGGCGAAGGAGTCAGTGACTGACCCCTGCTCCCACTGTTAAGCTCCAACAAGAAACCAGGCTACTCAGTCACGACATATATGCAGAGGATCTAGGTCAGGACACCCCCCCCCACACACACACAAATACAAGCTTCTGGTTTCATTTGGTGTTGTGTGTGTGCATACATTTTCAGGACTACTTGGTATTGGATAGCCAATTAGAAGGCCCATCCCCGGGGAAGACTAATTAAGACTAATTTGCCCTTTCTCGGATATCATTAGTGACCAGTAGAATTTGTTGTTGTTGCTTAGGGATGGGGCCACGTGTGAATCTCCCCTTCCCGTTTAGCGTGTCTATCGACGCTGTCCTTTTCCAGGTCTTCTCTAGGTAGGCATGCTATTGCAGCCACATGGGTTGGAGTATCCCTGTCATTTGTAAGACACACAGCCATGTAGCAGACTCCTCTTCCTCTAGCTCTGACGGTCTTTCCCCCTGTCATCTACAATGTTCCTGCAGGGAGGGTCTCTAGGGGCTTTAAAATGCAGTTTGCTCTGTTTGCAAAGAATGTAGCATGCGTGTTCAAGTATTTCAAACTATATAAATTAACCTATTCGCTAAAGACATTTCAATATTTTTGTTAGCTTCAAGTCTGCCTGGTGAGTAATGATTATCAGTTGAACTTAAATTGAACTTCTTTTTAAGAACTTTAACACTGAACATAAACTTAATAGGATTGCATTTAAAATCTTAAGTATGTATCAAATATTCTAGTATTTACTTCACACCAGACTGAATATAAGAAAACTACCTTTACTTGTGATAACTTGGAAGGTTTCAAATGCACACGTTATGTCTTAACAGTCCTGTTTTTCATCCCTTTAAAAGATATTTTCTGTTGTTATACGCAAGTCCTTAAAGAGTTTGTTTGTACTTGGTATAAGAAAACAGACTTCTATTTCCCTTCATTGAAGTATTTAATATGTAGTATCTGTATTCAATATTTTCATGAGATCCAAAGAAATCTATGTAGAAATTATCATACTATGGTCCCAGAAATCACAAAAGACACAACCCTGTTACCATTTTCTTGGCTTCAAATAGAACATGTTCCCTCATTCTTCCATCAACTCAGTCTTGAAGTGTTTGCCCTGTGTGATCATTTGCTTCGGAATAGTGTTTTGAATCTTCATCTAGGCAAATTAATTTTCCTTTTCCTTTTAGCTTTCACGAACATTCAAATAACTTGAATTTTTAACTCAAAATACATTTCCACCAAAAATATCCTCGGGGCTGTATCACTGATATGAATGTGGGAACATCTGATAAAATTTTAATTTAATAGCTTTACCTTGATGGTGATCACTGAACAGCTTATGGCTTACTTTAATGAATGACTCATTCAGTCACAAATTTCTCAATAAAAGTAGACTTGGCAGACTCTAGTTTCTGTATTGTGCACTGATAAACTGGGTGAGTCAAAACTCCCAGCATGATTAATTAGGAAGATTCAGCAAGAATGCACTTTATTCTTTTTTTTCTAAATCATGGTTTAAATGAGTTTTTCTCTCTTTGTACAACATTGCAATCCTACGGTTTTCCAATCAACCAGGATTAGTACGATTTTCGTGCTTATGTTGTAGCGGGTTTTTCTGGGGGAACCCCTGTTAAGGTTGGCGCGTGTGCCTGCTTGATCTAGCCCCAGTAATCTTTGGAAAATATTCTGCGTTCTTATGCCGTTTTATTTTCCCTCAGCGTAATTTCTTCCTGGTCCAGACCTGAAGTTAGCCGCTCCTTCAGATTAAGTCCACATTTCAGTAGGGGAAAAAATAGCATCAGAGATGATAGTTAATGACAAAAGCGCTAAGAGACAGCCTGGTAAAACACCGCTTCTGGTCCATATCGCTAGGCCAACCACAGGATGTGCATCCATCCATTTTGAAGCCTCCCAATTTGTTCTAGCAATGGCGCATTTCTAGGCTTTTGGTTCTAAAGTTAAATAACCACTCTTCCCAAAGAAAACGTTAATTTCCGGGTGATGTATCAAAGATGCTTGTTCACCTGAAAATATTCAACAAAAATCCAACCATTCTGCAAACGGTAACGGTCCTGAGAGAAGTTCAAGCTCCTCCAGGTGTCCCACTAGCCAGCGTGGTGCATCCTCCGTCCAATGGGCAGAAGGGGCAGTGAGAAGCGTTTTCATCACGCGTCTTAGGGTGCTGTGCACAGCAATGCCAGAGTGGGCCAGCACTTAGTGTTGCTGTTGCTGCTGGTGGTGGTGTGTGTGCATGTCACACCTGGTTGCCTGAACTGAAGTCTTATTCCGAAGCTCCTCCCATTGCCCTGTCCAGGACTACCAGCAGGGATATAGCCAAGCCTCTAGAGTTACTCAGACATTCTTTTTGAGTTTGTGATCTTCAGGCTTCTCTGGGTAGTTGTTTCAACGTTAAGCCTTAGCATCCTGCAGTGTTTCCGAGGTAATCTTTCAGCTGCTGTTGGACCTCATGACAGGGGGTGAAGTGTCTTTCCCCTTCCACCTTGAGAGTATGGAGGGGCGACACAAGCCGCTTCGTCTCCAAAATTTGGTCCACAAGCCTCTCATTTCCTGGCCATCTGGTTCAGCTACAATGAGATAATGTATATTTATAAGAGCAAGATTTATGTATTTCAGTTCTGGCTGGCGCACAAAAGATGAAAATCTGCTTCCCACTATTTAATTTCTAGTGATATTAGAGCTGTCATATTTTCGTGGATTCAAATACAAAGCAACATTTAAAAATCATATCCTGATAATAAAACTTTTAAATCTAGCTGTATCCCTTTCAAAAGCCTCAGAAGATTTTTTATGGCATAGAATAAACTCTTATTGACATAATATTTAGAGATACATTGCTATACATATATGACATGTAAGTGTGTATTATCTCTATGCATCTATGTGTGTACTCATGTAGTGTACATGTACATATAAAGCACATATGTATGCGTATATCCTCATGCTACCTAAATATAGTCCTAAGAGAAAGACACACTTCTCAATGGATTTCCTGTCCTGGGTTTCTTAATTTGTACTTCTGAAATCTTATTGATAAAGTGAGGTCCTATGAAGATAAGTAAGCAAAGACAAGTATTAGCAGAGTAGATCACTGAATGAGCAGCTTCTGCCAGTGATAACTAATAAGAAACGTGGTTCTCTACTCATAAACACTGTGATCGCATGCACATCAATGTTTTGTAAAACTTCAGATATTCAGTTTTAAAATAGCAATTCAATTTTTCCACGAAATCAAAATATGACATTTATAACACCCTCACTTCTGTTTTTTTGTAGTAACTGCCTTAAAGAGTACAGAGAAAAACACAAAACAATATTCTTTAATTTGGAGAAAAACAACGTTTTTTTTTTCTTTTTCAGTTCTAGCATACAATATATACCAATCGAGTCCTGACATTTAAACGGCACACGCCATTCACTGGGCCAACCTAGAATGCTAAGTGAACGGACATTGAGCTTTTGTGGATCGCCCTGTTGCTTGTCTGCTGCCTCAGTTTCCTGTTTATCCCACAGCTTGAAGCCTGCTCTTTGCACTGCAGAGTTACCCCTCCTTCCTCCTTTTCTTCCGCAACCACGCAGGTCAGCCACGCGCACGCAGGCGCAGTGTCATCCTGTTTTCCTGGCTGATGCGCACGCGCGAGCAGCTGCTATGCAATACGCTAGGTAGCGTCAGCCGCGGGAATTCCTGGAGCGTGATGTGGCATTTGCAATCGTTTCATACAGTCGTTCTTAGGGGGCCGCTTTAATTGCAGTGAAATTGTACTATCAGACTCACTTTTCCCAATTCTCTTATTTTCTCTTTCTGGTTTTTCAGAGCAGGGTTTCTCTGTAGCTTCTGAGCCTGTCCTGGAAGTAGCCCTTATAGACTAAATGGGCCTCGAACTCACAGAGATAGGCCTGTCTCTGCCTCCTGAGTGCTGGATTAAAGGCGTGAGCCACCACCATCTGGCCTATTTTTTTTCCCTTTGGCCAAACTCTTTTTGGAGTTGTCTCCCACATGCATATTTGAATTTTAATATATACCCAAGCCTTCTGGAATAAGATCCCTTCCCAACCAGGATGGGGGTTCATACTTCTGTCCCTCAAAGCTAGGCTTAAGGCTTATTTATTCTCAGGGAGGGATTCTTCTGTTTACGAATGATCTCATCGTTATTAAAGATGTAAAGTTCAGTTTAGGGATAGAGACAAAGACAGTGAAGTGGGGGACACTCACACTGGGGTTATCTTGATGAGGGTCCTTAGCTTTTGAGTTCTTTAAGGAAATACTTTTCCTTAAAATAGTAGGTTTGAAGTTTTGGAAGTTGCAACAAAAGGACTCAATGCCCATGGGCTTTAACTGCACAGACTTTTTTCTGAGGGTCGAAAAGACCTCTGGCCATATTCCTTCCCTTTTCTCTTTGGTGCCTTCATCCCTTCCTCCCATCTCCCTCTTCTTTTCGTCTCCAAGTCTTTGACACACCTTTACTAACTTGGCCATGTCTTTCATAAGCTTCCGATAGATGTAGACAGTTCCAGAATGGAGGCGTCCCATCTTCTTTTCTTAGGTCTCCAACAGAGTCAGTGTCTGCAGCAGCGAATTCTGACTACCTTCAGGTTGCTCTGCCAGGTGCTGGGGATCAGGAGCCACAAAGGCCAAGCAGGTTTTAACTAGATAATGCATCCCTGAATCCTGAACTGAGGGCAGGCCCATGACAGTGACATCTAGGAAAAGGAATAAAGCCAAACCCCAATTTGTCATGGGATAGTAGAAAAACCTTAACTGTAAATATAGGCAGGACGGTGGCTAGATGCTCTACATACAAATGAAATGTCCCATTTATTTTTCTACCTAGAATCTTGAAAATGTGTTTCTAAAATTACATCATGGATAACTCCTATTCACCATTGAAAAGATATAAGAAATGGTGTCCTTACAATGGTGAAGGATATAAAATGGAAAAAGACAGCAAAAACAAATCTTGCTTATGTATTCCATAAAAAAAAAACATAGACTTCTTTTTAGTAAGGAGAGAGCTCAACACACCAAACAGACACACACACAAGAGAGAAATCCGTCAAGCACAAAATTGAAAATATCACCCAAAACAACATTTCTAAAGTGTTATTAGATCCATTTCCCTGTAACACTTCCGGTTCTTACTGTCCATTTCTAGAGTTAAAGAACAATTGCACCCATGAGCCTGTGGATCAAAGTTCACGTGACGAGAAACCAAAGAATAGTGAACGCATGGCCGGCCTGCAGCTAGGTGCTAGATATGCCGCAGAAGGTTCTGTGAAAGGAAAATAGTGATTGGCACAAAGAGATGGGCTTCTTGGGCGGTTGGACGCCAGTGCGCAGCAATGGACTTAGTCTTTTAGGCCCACCTGGGAAAGGACCACTTCTAAATGAGAAAGACGCTTCCAAGATTGCTCTAAATGTGTGACTTACACAGTCTTTTTTCTTGGCCTCTGCCTGAACATCAACCATGATGGGGGATCTTCCTCGTAAACTCCAGATTCTATGCCAATTCGGCAACTGGCAATGATCTACAGTAAGGACATCCGGGTTGGAGCAAAGCCTTGTGGAGGCCCAGAGCTAATAGCCCGCCCCATCTTCATCATGAAGGCGGCACACAATTGCTGTCTTTAGGAAAAGCAGCCGGGCCGTCACCAGCCCTGAAGGTCTAAGGGTATCTGCGCTGGCCAGGGTGCTCCACCCTCCTGCTGTCTACCTCTGGGAGTCACCAGGATCAAGCATCTGCCTGCAGCAGCCCAGCTCCTCAGGAGGTATTCAGCTGCCCAAAGGCATGGATATCACTAGAGACATTCAAGGAATTCCAGAATACTCCTGGTGAGAACCTAGACGTCGCGGGACTTCTACCAGGTTGCATGTAAACCTGAAGCCGTGAAACATGATCTGTTCCACCCGTGGATACACGTCTGTGGCATTACAGTGTGAGCAAAAATTTTAGTGACCTTTTATTAACGAGTTATAACTTAGTAACTTCTTTGTCATCAATTGTACGTATTTAAAAGTGGTTTTGACTACTATGTGGCAGTCTATCACAAGAACACACAACACAATTCTTTCATCCACTATGTTAGAACTGACACCCGTTTCTACTTTTATTAATGTTGTAAGAAAGTGTTCCATTGATGTATTTGCAAATGTATACTTGTGAATATTCTTTGTTATAAATCGCCAGTAATCTAATAGTTGGAATTTCTCTACTGTTTTTGTCACTGCAGCAAGCTCCTACAGCTCAGAAATCACCATGTAGCGGTCGATTCTTTGTATGTATCATATCTAAAAATATGCGTTTGGTTCGTGGGTAGTGTGTTTTTAAAGATATTCTTTAAAAAAGAAAAAGAAAAACAAGAAAGTCTTTACTCTCCCAACACTTGCTGTCTTTATCCCATTCATACATACATATGGCACAAACATCTATTTTCACATAAGCCTTTGACCCTGATAATTAAGCCAATTTTAGCAAACATGAGGAATCTATTTTTTCTTACAATCTCCTCATTTTCACTTTTGAAAGCATGCCATTCTCCAGAGATAGGTAAATATCAAATTGAATCACAAATGTCTCAATGCATTAGCAGAGAACTGGGCTGTCTTTGGATCACAGCGGACTGTCGGGATAGTTGAGATCT
>LOEQ01003192.1:143249-145749 GCA_001685075.1 Bramus lutescens | reverse complement strand
GAGATGGCTGTAGGATGGTGTGCTTCTTCACACTGAAGAAGACAGCCCTTAGTTTTCTAAGACAACAGTGCTATCTGAGACAACTTTCAAAATTCAGAATGAGGACTCCTTTAGATGCAGCATCTTAGTTCTATGCTTGGAATTGTTTTTCTGGTACTGTTATTTCTTATTTTTGCACTTTTGCTAAAATGCAAAAACAAACAAACAAACAAACAAACAAACCAGAATCCTATGTGACAACAAAGCCGGATAGTTTGCAGTCACATTCATATTATAACATGGGCCAGCACGCTCCATATACATGCTTTTCCTTCACTTTACCAGTGCATAGACCCTTGATCTGTTTCCAGTGTGAGCTACTATGAAACTCTGAACATTTGCATGCCACATATGTTTGGATGTTTGTCTTAATTTTTCTTCAGAATATTACGACCTGAGGAGTGGAGCTGCTTAGCTAGCAGACTGTTGTCCACATTCGGTCCTTACTACAACGTGAACAATCCTTGAAACAGTCATAAATGGAAGAACCTTTTGAGGCAGTTAGAGAGGATAGTGACAAAATCAATGTACATGATTCAATTTAAATTAGATGCCCCAAAAGCAAATTATACACATAAGAGATAAGCTAATGATTTCCTTGGGTTTGGGAGGTTGGGAAATGGGGAGTAATTACTAATAGGCATAAAGATTCCTTTCTGAAGCGATGGAAACATAAATCTGGTTAGGGTGATGGTTGCATTATTCTGCGATTACACTAGAAACCATAATAGAGGATGCATTCCCTATGTTATGATGAATATGAATTAGATCTCGATACATGTGCTGTGTTAGAAATGAAACTCTTTAGAGTTTCTAATGGAATAAAGTTACTTCATCAGAAAGCATTCTTATCACTTCCTTCACCTGATCAGTGTGGCAAATTAAATACCTCACCTCGCCGTGTTGGAGACACCGAGAATCTTCTCTTACATCAGAGAGTACTTGCCCTGACCTAACCTTGGTTTCGGATATGTAAGAAGCTGGTGTCTTCGACCAAACTGCAGGAGATGGCATTATCCCCACTCATCCATTCTCTTGGCTCTGGTATTCTCTGAACATCAAGAGAGCAGGAGCTGCCGGCATCTTCTGAATACATTTGCACTATTGCTTGGCTCATCAGTTGGTGTGGGAGAATTGTCTGTGTTCTGTCAATCATGTTTTAAATAAACGTTGATTGGCCAGGCAGGAAGTATAGGTGGGTCAACCGGACAGGAAGTAGAGGTGGGGCAATGAGAACAGGAGAATGCTGGGAAAGAGGAAGCCCATTCCTCCCATTCCAGCCCAGACCACGAAAGAAGCAACATGTGAGCTACCCCTCTGAGAAAGGTACTGAGCCATGTGGCTAACATAGATAAGAATAATGGGCTAATATAAGCTACAAGAGCTAATAAGTCGCCTGAGCTAATGGGCCAATCAGTTTATAACTTATGGAGATCTCTGTGTGATCTTCTTTGGGGCTTGCCAGCTGTGGGGTATCAGGTGGGACAAAAACCCCATCAAGCAGACCCCTCATGTTACAATCAGTGTCTCGACTTGGAGGCACACTGAGCAAGGACCAGGTTGTGTTTGTTGAAGCCCTAGTGACCACAGTGACTGGGACACAGTGGGTGCTGAATTAATGGACTTGCTTGATGGATTGCTGATTTAAAACAATTGAGACTTACCTTTACATTTTCTCCCACATTAAGATTGAGTAGCATGTATGTGGAAATAAAAAACTCAAGCATTCTGCAAAACCATCTATCCCATCATCCCCTTAGATTTATACGACCGAGTAGAGAGTTCTCCTGACAGGAGCTGAAGAGGATGCAGGGACAGAAGTCAATGTAGCTATAAAAAGATGAGACCAACTAACTCAGTGGATGAGGAATCATAATAACGGCAATAAATCACTTATGATATATTCAAACAACATTTACTTGTGGCAGATAACTTTGTGCCAAGAATTGATCTTGCATTCCCTTTATTTATGGTAAAACAAAAGTGACATTTTACTTTGTCATGAACAAGTGTCCTAAGTGATGCTCTAGAGAATATATTCGCCGCTCACCAAACAGCTCCTTTCTGATTTATGTTTGTAAATGCCATTATGAGCATGCTTGGGTGGCAGATACATAAGAGTTGTGATCAGCAGCCATATGAGTTAGGATTAATTTATTCCTCATTAGATTAGAAATCTTAATAATGTTGTCCATCTTGTTTTCTCAATAAATATTATGATTTTATCTTTGGAAATGTTCATTCTGACCGGATTGGAATAAAATCCAGGTGACTCAGGCTATATATGAGACAGGATCTGTCTTTACCCTTGTTGTTGTGAGGCTACTCTGTGGAGTTCTAACGGAGTTCTGCTTTCAGGCTCATATTGTTATTCAATACTTTAAAACCACACAATTTAAGGCTAACAATACATTGACTTTAGTTTTATTATTCTCTTTTGGGGGGGGCAAACATAGAATGT
>LOEQ01003192.1:127044-143177 GCA_001685075.1 Bramus lutescens | reverse complement strand
CTAAGCTTTCGGTGATATTAAATTCATAGTAACTCCAGCTACAAATGAGTGTTATCATTGCTATCATTGCTGAAATGGCCTTATAGACCAGACTTTCTCAGTACCTCGTGCACTGTGTCCCCATAACTGTGGGTTTCGTATGAAGGTTGTGACGAAAGAGTGGATGTAGTTTGTCGTCTTCAGGTCACATCTTGCACAAGACCAGATACTTGCTGAACATTTAGGATCTTAATTAAGTCAGCAAGATGCAGAAAGCCCCACTCTTTCAAGCTCTGATCAACCTTCATGCCGCTTCTGTAGCACAGTCCATGTTCCAGCTTTGGCAAATCTACGGCAATGCTGTAAATAAATTTTGTTCCCTTTTTGACAAAGTACATGGTCTAAAGGAGACCTTCCTGTTCTTTCAGAAAACTGGAGAGCAAAGAAGGGAATCTGCGAACAGACAAGTTTGGGCCTCTGTCTCCCCAGGAAGATCCTTTTGGAGCTCCTGCTTAAATTGAATTTTTGTTAAATAAAGTAATCTCAAAATTTATCCAGACTTGGAACTCGGATGAGGTTGCTGAGGTTCTATCTGCTTCAGTACATCTCATGATGTGTTGAGGCAAATTCCGGATCTGTAGACACAAACAGAAGAGAAAGAAAAAAAAAGAGCTCTGGCTGGCAAGATTGCACAAGGGATTTATTGGTTCCCTTGTTTCAAAAAGAAAGAATTAAAATTAATAAACACATTTAACAGTTTTAAATACCTATGAGCTTTAAAAGATTTGTCTTGAAACAGAGATATTTGTGCATATATAGAAAATAGATAGAGGAAGGATAATAAAGAGAAGCAGGAAGATAGATACATAGGGAAAAGTCAATATAATTATGGATTCTTTTCAAAGCATGAGATTTTGAAGAACTTATGTTTATTCTGTGAGTTATAATATATTTGCTATAAGTGAAGTCAGCCCTCACTTATATTTGATTCATGGGTTTTGTATTCTTATAAATTATTTTATATTTTTTAAATACTTACATTCAACACTAAGATTTTAAAGACCAATTCATTTTTAATGGTTGGTATTTAAAAACCGAGTAAAGGAAATATTCTATTTGGAGTTAACTAATGAGTGAGAATTATTATATATAGTTGAAGTTTTTCTCTGAATGCATTCAAGGAGCATGTCTCCTTAGTCCAGCCCAACCCTGAAGGCACAGGAAGGGGTTTTCACGGTGTGCTCAAGCTGAGCCTATGTCTCAAAACCGTCTGATACGCCGTGCTCTCAGATGATTCCGGCTTTTGAAGTAATCACTATTCACGCTCCGATAAGCAGTAGAGCCAAAAAGCATTGTTTTCGTTTTTGCTCCTTTTAAAACCAGTTTGTTTTTCTGGAACCAGTCTGCCAAAGTCTTTTTGCAGTTCAGTAGTTAAGTGAGAAACAGATTTGCCATTAAAATGCACAGTCGTTGCCGTCTGCAGAAAGATGTATAGAGCAGTAATGACATATCCATATTAAATCATTAATAAAAAGAGAAAGGAGAGACAGGCCCCTGACTGACACCATTGCCTAATAACTGGAAGGAGGAGGAGAGGAAGAGACAACCTTGTGAACAGTAACAGATTGATGTCTGTCGGAGTCGTTTCTTATTTTTTGACAGCATTTGGGCTGAAGCCCGTGTTCTCTACCTTCTGTAGTCAGAGCCGTGGTTCACTAGGCCAAGGCAGCTTGAAAAATTAATAATAAAAATAATGCCATCACTTAATTCAGAAGTCTCCCTCAACAATGCATTCATTAATTTTGGGTTGTCATAAGGAGACGTGTGAAGCCTTGGCTAATTCCTTCAAGGCTTTTCTGATGTGGAATTCATGTGTTTTCTCTATGTGGCGTTTTTGAACCTACTAAATGCTCACTCATACTCACAGATACAAATGAACTATATTGTCCAGCTTCTTATTTCATTCTGCGTTTCAGAGGTAGAGTTTCCATGAATGCACTAAATTATCGGTACGTAATATAACTTTCAAATTTCTGAAGCCTCCTTGAAAAGGAAATAGAATTCACACATGTGAATTCTGCTCCTGAGTAAGGTCGTTTTGCTTGATGGTCTCTTTGCCGGTGTCAGTACCATCAAGCAATGTTTATTTCTGCATAGCATTTGAATAGCAGATTGGATTGCAGATAGTAGCTTCTTAACCTGTGACCACTGACAGGTTAAAGGGAACTCTGAACCTGATGGAAAATGATGCAACTCTGGCACCAAATGCATAATTTTTTTTTTACCAAATCACAATGGAAGTGGAAATAGATGCAAATGAATAAATAAATAAGAGTGAATGGAAGTGGATAATAAACAGATTCAAGTGGTATTGTTCTATAAAAATTTTAAAAACGCATACATTTTAAGGATTGCTAGCATGTCATTTGGACAGTCTAAACTCACCCATTTATTCCAGTTATCCACACTTAGTCATTGGTAAGGAGTTCAACACTCGCAGAACACCAAAGCTGTATAAAATCATGTACTTCTGAGAATAAGGTGGGAGTCTTCATTGGGTCATTGCATGCGCTATGGGGATGCTTGCCCATCTGTCCCACAATAGCTCCAAGCTCAACTGGGGGTCAGGGTGAACAGGCTTTCCATTGCCAGTGGCTTACTCAGAGCAATCCCGTCATGTGCTTGCTCCTGGAGGCAGAGGGGATTAAAACAAGCCTCATTCCTCAATCTAACCAAGCTTCCAGTAGGAACATTAAACAAAGGAGAACAAAATACAAGAGTGAGAACTACATGAAGTTATGAGAAAAAAATAATGAATCGCGTCAAGAGCAATGTATTATGAGTTAGGGCTTCATGAAAGCACATTGGGAAAACTGATGTTTGAGACAAGCAGTATGTTGGAAGCGAAAGTGAATTAACTGTGTGTTGAAATTCAGAGTCAGTCATGCTCAAAGGACAGCCTAAGAGAAACTGCAAAGGCCCTGTGCATTCAGGAGTAAATAAAATCACTTTTCTGAGGGAAATGCAGGAGACATTAGAGCATTACGCAAAGGCCACATCTCGAGGAAGCTTATAGAGGTACTGGGAACACAATTTAGTGTTGTTGGGTTGCATAGAGATAATTCTAAGAAGCATTCCGAGGAATTCTCATAGAATACTTTTCTACCTCTCTGATGAAAAGAAGCGGATATGACCTTTGAGATTATGTTGGGTTCATCCAGGACGTGCTCTGTATTGTTGACTTCTCCTATGGCTGTGACGAAGTACCAAACAGGAGGCCAGGAAGATATCTCAGTGGCTGAGGGTGCCTGGCACCAAGCCTGATAAGCTGCATTGCATCCCCAGAGCCCCACGATGGAAGAAAAGGAACCACTTTCTTCAGCTTCTCCAGCTTCCGTACGAACATGCATCCATACACAAGGATGCACCCTAAACAAATATGCACTGAAATTGTTTTAAATGTCTGATAGCATCCATAAGGGATACAGTGTGGCCATCACAGTGCCAAAGGCAGGCTGGCAGGAATCTAGAAAGACTCACCGTATTGTATCTACAGTCAGAAAGCAGTGACTGACACATGTTGGTACCCACTCACTTCCTCCAGCCCCCGGATGCTGCCACCAGGTCCAGAGAGGATCATCCCTCATCAGTTCCACCTCCTGGAAATCGTCCATTTGGTGACACTAAATCCAATCAGTTGACAATGAAGGCTCACCATCATGTCCTCTCATGAAGATGTTGCTGGTCTATAAGATTCTCTATAGCATTCTGGGAGAGCATTTTCTGGACACTGTGAAGATGGGAAGAGACAAGGGTAACACATGTGGGTCCAACCAATGCTTTAAGTCACAGACTAGAAGCTGCCATTTCCAGAAGAAAAAAAGAAAACAGCTAAAAAGCCAAAATCAACCAAGTTTTCAGGTAAGAATGGTGCTAAACTTTGAAATCTCATTTTAGCTATGGTTATTTGAGTTGACCGAAGGCATCATTCCCTTAGGGATTTTGTTAACTATGTTTAGGTTTCATGTTTTGGAAGACAGAGTCCCTGCTCCTCTGAAGGTGGGCTGAGGGCAGCGGGGCAGCAGTACTGGGAAGACAATGTGAGGGCAGAAATTTAGGTCTCTCCCCTGTTTCATCTGCATCAGCAGTCTGTCAAGATCTTCAAGGTGGTTTTATGCTCATTAAATTTGGGAAGTGCAGTCAGCCATGCGGTGGTGGAGCACACCTTTCATCCCAACACTCTAGAGGCAGAGAGGCAGAGGGATCTGTGTGAGTTCGAGGCCAGCCATGTTTTGTTAACAGCCATGGTATACACTTTTTGGAAGGGAAATGGAGGAGGGGTGGATGGGAGNAGTGGGGGTGGGGCAGAGAGGATGTAGGGGCAGGGATTGGGAGAAGAGGAGGGAGGGAAAACTGCAGTCAGGGCATGAAATAGATAAACAAATAAATAAAAGTTTGAAAAATGCTACTCAAGGTCCCATGAGAAAATGGATTCAAATAATTTATAAATTAGGCATTTAGACTCAGTTTAAAATTAGCTTTCCTGTAGTCAATTATCATTTTAATGTTAGAATGTCCTTAACACTTTCATAAATCCAAAGTTAATTATTGTTATGGAAAATGTTTCGCTAGGAAACAATTACTCTAGGCACAGTGCCAGAAGTTTCAAGGTTTAAATTTTACTCAAAACACAACAAAATATTTTGAGCATATACATATTTTCTTGTGGGGCAGAAATAACCATGCTAAATATCAATTATCGATTACTGGAATTTTCTAAGCAAACTCTATTCATAATAGTTAAAAGCAAGGCAGTCATTCAGTATTGTATTCTTTGTTCTAAAATTATTGTCAAATAATCATTTAGCCCCTGAGACCCTAGGACTATCTGTAGGACTTGTGCTTACAATACCCCAGAGCATTTAGGCTTCCTTGAAGCTCGTGTTTACGTAATAAAGACACATTCTTAACAATTTATTTAACTAAATTTGGAGTGAGAAACTCTCTGTGGGTGTGTGGACCATGGGAGCTTTACCAGATGTTTTGAAGTGTGGAATTCAGGACTCGTCAGCATGGCGTGTCACGGGGTTTGATGCAGAACATAGCTTCGTCCTTCCGAATGCCTCGTTCGGGTTTTATTGTAAGTCAGGGACGACGGTGAGAGTTCAGGGCTCCAGGTAAACATCTAAGAGCCATAAGTAGTATCTACCAGACAGGGGAATTATGAAGCAATCATCTGCACAATCGATACTACTTAAAAGCCAGCCCACCCAGACATAGTCAGATAACCAAATTCAAAGTGGATGTTTAACCACGGGCTTCTTTCATTTTTCAGGGCCTGAAGTGTTAAAGAAGGTTTTCTGTTTGTTTCTCCATGCTCACCCTCCTCAGGCTCCAACGCAAACATATTTATCCTTTGTAAGAATAGGATCTATAGGAACGTGTTTGCCGTACATGTCCTGATTTTGCCCCACTTCTTTTGGGGTGCCTCTAAGGAGCGTTGACCTTGGTTCTCTTATTCTTCCGACTGATTTCCCCTCCGTCCTCAGTTATCCCCCACGATCTAGCAGCGTCAAATTGGATACACATGGCGGCCCTCCAAGGAATGCCTCAGAGAAACACTCTTCTCTAGCATGGCTAAAAGCTGCGCCTGGCCATGTTTTCACAGTTCCTCCTCCTGTTCAGGGGTGATCAGTCCTTCTTTACTTCTTCATTTAGAATACTGTGCTTTCGGAAAGAGAAACCAGCTCTCCACGATCTGACTCCACTTTCACCAGCCTCCCAATCCATCTGCAGCAATCAGCAATAATATCACTAATTACCTCCTTATTGGGAACTCCTGGGCTCAGTTTTCATTCTCTTATATTATCGTCAGCCCCTCTCCTGACTCTCAGTATTCTGTTTTCGCTATAAAATTCTCTGCTCTGTCCGCTGTCACGTGACTAGGTACCACTCTTCCAAATGTCTCCACAAAACCTATCAGCTTCCTCTTTAGTTTTAGCCAAATTTTCACAGCTGGGCCGTTCCACTTTTTTCTCTGTTCCATGGATTAACTCCATCTCCGGTGTTCCCGTCTCCTTTTCTGTTTGTTTACTGGGCACTAACTCGTTTAAGTCTAATAAACCATTTGCACACAGTTACAAAAAGTAGCATCCTCAAGACAAAGGTGTCCTTTTCTAAGGCGACACTCTGATTCCCAATTACTTAGCAACAATGCTCCTTCTCTCCCTTCTTGACAGGGGTCTTCACAAGCTGATGTATCAAAGTCAAAGCTATTTGGTTAACACATCAGGCCAAAGCAATGATGTTGGAGAAAAGCCTAGTTGCCTGATATCTATTGAACGTATGTTGTAAGCATTATGCTAATTGCTTTAGATTTTACTCTAACGCTCAGTAGTTCTGGAGTACGTTTTCATTTTCACTCTCATTTATGGCCCACCAAACTCAAGGCGATGACTTGCTCATAGTTGCACAGAATATTCAGCAGATTGAAGAGATGGCATGATATCAGGAAGATTGGCATAATATCGGGATCTGTGCTAGTGAAACTGAGCATGGCCCTTCCGCATGGTGTGTTTATAATGTCCCTAGAACCTGCCACTGTCAACAAGATCACCTTTAGACCAAAGGAAGAAAAATTATCCTGGACTTGATATCAAGTCCTGTTCTGACCCGTCCACCCTCTTCCCAAGGGCAAAATGTCTATATTGCAAAAGGATATATCACACCAAGCACACACTTTCTCTTCTAAGAACCCTCAGAGCACCCTCGACTGAAACTGACCTCATGAAATACATGCTCAGGACTTCTTAGCCTAGCCTAAGCCTCTCTTCCAGTTTTTTATGTAAGAAGAGACCCAGTCAGAACCCAAACCTCCCTCTAAGCCAATGGCTCTCAACCTGTGGGTCAGGACTCCTTCCAGAGTCGAATATCAGATGTTTGCATTACAGGTTCACAACACTAGCAAGATCACAGTTATGAAGTAGCAAAGAAGATGATTTGTTGGTGTGAGGTCCCCACAACAAGAGGAACTGTATCAGAGGATCATAGCGTTAGGACAGTTGAGAACCACCGTCTTCAGCTTGAGTGTTGAAGGGCTCGCAAGGGGCACTAGGGGCTTTGTGCACGAGACAGGATTGCGCCGAACAAGGAAAGAAGTCAGGTGCCAACAGGAAAGGGGGCCAGCATCTTACGTTTTCCCCCAAGTCTATGTATAGAACGATACTTTCTAAGTAAGGAAAAAAGTTATATATGAGAATCGCATGGGCAATGAGTTTCAGATGCTAGTGTGTGTAGAAACCATTGTTAAAATTCAGGCACGGATTTGGAAGTCAGCAGCAGGGCCCGGTAGTCTGCATCTCCCATCTCCCATTCTCCCTGGCGGGGGGGGCCACATTTTGAGCATTGGGGGACCTCTGGAGCTTGTTGACAAGGCAGATTCTTGGGCCTCACCCACCGAAATCTTGGTTCTGGAGACCCAAGCGGGAGCCAGATGGTGAGCAAAACAGGGATTTGACGAAGCAGCCCAGGTGGTACTGGTAAGGTGTGCCCGTACCCACATATTGAAAACAAAGTGATCCGAAACGTGGTTCCCCAGCTCCGACGTACGTATGGATTCCTGGGTCTTGCGTTAAAATGCAGGCTGTGATTTTAGCTCCGTGTGCTTTGATCACGGTCTCCAGGTGTAGCCGGCTTTGTAGGCCTAGCAGCACTCCAGGGTTTGGAAAGACTTCTGGGGATAGGGACTGTCACTGTTTGACTGTTCCGCATACGTGCTTTGACACTGTGACGTGAAGAGTTGAGGTACAAGGCTTTTCAGGCTGTGGTGGTTTGAAGAAAAATGACCCCATGCACATATGTCAGTCACTTGGGCCCTGGTTAGTGGAACTGTTTGGAAAGGATTAGCAGGTGTGGCTAATGTTGTTGGGGAAATGTATCCCTGGGAACTGGCTCTGGGGTGTCCAAACAAACAAACAAACAAACAAACAAAACCAAAAAAACCTGGCGCCATTTCTAGTTAGCTGGCTCTTTTCTTTCTGTTTGTAGTTTGAGATGTGAGCTCTCAACTGTCCCTTGTACCACGCCTTTGCTCTGCCACCTTATTGATAACCCTCTGGGCCATAAGGCTAATTAAGTGCTTTCCCTTGTAAGCGCCCTTGGTATTTTATCAAAGCAGTAGAAAGCAACTAATAAAATGCATCCTCGATCCTTGGTGTGGCAAGCTTCCTAGATACAATCAAGGCTTTTGTGTGACCTGAGACTTCCCACTGATTATTTTCCCCCTGCATTTTATTAACTACCCAGAAAGGTGGTAGGACCAGCGAATGACTTTGAGTGGCAAAATGTAATGATTTGAGATTTTAGATGCCCCTTCTTTAGACAAAGGAGTGGATATACGATGTTGGGAGAGAGAGGTTAGAGTCTACCTTTGTGGTCCTAACTATAGGGATGTACTACCCTTGGACGTCACATGGTGAGTCTTCAGAAGTACAGCACTCCCTGCCTAAATGACAGGGACATCAATGAATGGAGGTGACAGTGTGGCTTCACAACCTTGAGCGTCTCAGTTGAATTGTCTACTATCTGCACTGCTTCTCACATTTATTTCTGGCACAATGGTATGTTAGTAGATTGCATACCATGCGCAGGAAAAGAACATCGGAACGGAATGTATTTCATGCAAGCTCAAAAGTTCAGACTGATTTATACAGGCATAATGGCATCCAATTCAATGAGCCTTGATGAGGCAGAGCTGAGATAACTCCTCGTCAGGAGTCTGAAATATTATAGGTTGTTTGTTCATCTCTGAAATCCCATACTGTTATTTAAAGTCTTCTAAGTTCATTAATCCCATTTAATAGCGGCTGATGCGGATCTGCTTGGACTTTGGGGAGGGGAAGATAACTAGCCATAATGCCTTCATACCACAGGAAAATAATGCAATTATTTTTTGCTTTGCAAAAGGTCACAATTGAAGAGTTTGAGATTTGGAACTGCCTGGGTTCCAGTTTTAGCAAAAAGTAGGCATTTAATGACAGAGTTCACTTTGGTGGTTTAGGTTTTATTTTGAACGTTTGTTTTGTCTTAAAAAACACTAATGCTAAAATGTCTTAAATCTTTATTTTCAAATGGCTTATTATATTACCATAAATTATATGGTGCAGTAAAGGCCAGATTTAAAAGAAAGCGCAATTTACTGTCTCATTTTTTTCTATAAATATCCTGACACTTTATAAAACAAGAATCCTCATAGAAGTTGCTCTCTCCCTCTGTAACTCTACTCGCAAGGGCTGAACCTGTGGCTCTTTTCCAAGCAGCTCAGTGGACCAGTCCATATAGGCGGATAATGGGTAGAGGTTAGCTGTAGGAAGTCTGAGAGAGACCTGTAATCTGTAATTTTATCACAATTACAATGTTTCCCCTAACTAATAGTTCAGTGCACGGGGCGAGTGCTAACAAACGCCTTTTGGAGACGCACTTAGTGCTTTCGTTGCTCTGAGCCTTTGGCACTCTGTACACAGGCCAGAAGAAGCAGTAAATGACCCAGGTGGTGACCCGTGGCGGTTAGGAGGCCCTCAGCCCATCACCCAGGGAGGAGCAAGTCGTTATCTAGAAGGCAGGGTGGTGCCATATTTACAGGAAGCCGAGCTAGCCCAGTTAGGAGTCTGTCGAGATTAACTAGGCCTCCATCAAAGCCCCACAGAGGGCGAATAGTGCTTGCTTCAGCTGGGATGACTCAGACAAGACATTCCTTTCTCTCCAATAAAGAGGGCTGAGGACAAACAACGTTCCAATTTACTGAGTGTAGGTGGAAATCCCGAGGTCTCTGTTTTATGGCCTGCCTTTGCTCAACGAAAATTTCGAAATAAGCTCTCTCTTGAGTGTTCAAACACAGGGGCCTTGTAGACCAGGCTGAGGAGGTGGCGTGGGTGGCATGTGTTTTAGGCACTGAGAATCAAAACAAAACGGATCAGTTGTCTGTTCAGAACCAATGATGAACAGGGTGACTGGAATGAGTCATGAGCTGCCATAGAAAACGTGACATACATTATTCTCAAGCTTCAGATTCTCCATGTGTCTAAGAATCGGGGGGCAAAGAAGTATGTGACTGAAGGAAATCCCCTCGAGGGATCAGCTGACAGAGGGAAAGCACAACCCGCCATCCCCAGTAAGCTTACTGGTGTATTTCAAGAGTCTGTCTCTGTCCCCACCGTCACACGCTGTACTATTGTGGATTGTGATTAGGGATGGGATCATGCCTTGTGCCAAGTACAAAACCCACACAAAATTGTAGGGTTAGGATCTGGAACAAAACCCCGGCTTTTTTTTGGTGTGGAGTTTTTCGACTTATGGCGAAATGTGGCTTCCGGAAGGGTGACTTCAGACGCCTCAGAGGGAAAATATTCTTCCCGGGGAACATTTTGATAATTCGACTGTAAATAAATATAAATCCAGAACACATTTCTGATTAAATGGAAATTGTTTAGAAAAACACATTTCTGTCCGCTGCTCTTTCACGTGCTCCCTGCCCGCAGTCCCTTCCAGATGAACTTCAGAGGAGATGGATTCAGAGAGAGGCCTCCCTTTCTCATGCTGGTTGTCCTCTTTGGGGAGCATCTCAGAACCAGGCTCTGTGAGCACGCCTCACATTTATTAAAGCAAGGCTGGAAGTATTGCACTAAACCATATTAAATAAAAGAGAAGGAATTGGGCATAAAGAATAAGCTGCCACTTGTCTGCTTGGAAATAACTGGGGCTTCCGCACTTCCTTACTAGGGATCTTCCCTCCTGCAAGCTTCCCCCATCCTAAGCGAGCTCTGTACCTAGGCAGTCAGAGCCTCTTGGGTCCCATCTGCTCTCAGCATTCCCTCGCACCCAAGGTGCTTGAGCTACAGCAGATGAAAGAAGAAAACTTAGTTCAAGCTTTCTTTCGTTTTTTTTTAAAGCTCTCTCTTCATGTGGCTCTTTATAGCATCTTCCAATTGTTTCATGAAATTCTTTCATGCCTGTCTTTTCCACATATAGCTGTATAAAAATGTGTATGATAAGCTGCCATTCAGAGGGAAAGAAGGCAGGGACAATGAGAAGGGGATGTGAAAAAGGGAATTCAGCTCTCCTCAAACATTTGTAGCCATCTATTTATGGCCTAGCGTATTTTTTTTTTAAAACCTGGCTTCAAAAGGAAACTCGGGGACATGGATACGCAATCTCTTAGCGAGCTCTCGTCGACCACGGGCAAGGACAAGCAAAACTGAGTTGTTGTTTCCCCTATTTATATAAAAAGGCTATAGCAAGTTTGCTTTGTAGAAATGAACTCATTAAGATGAATGCATAAAAGTGAACCTTGAATTGTGTTTCTAAGGAACATTCCTGCAGCTTGGTTTGACCTCTCTTTCCCCACTGTGTGCATCTCTTTCTCTCCCACTCGAGAAAACAGGTATACCACAAGCATCTCACTTATTGGTACCCACAGAGTGTAACCGCCAGTTGCTAATCACCTCGAGGATATTATTTTCTACAGTTCCTTTTCAGTTTGTAAGTAATATGTGACTAAGGAAAGGGTGACTTAAGATCTGATTTTTTTGTCTTAATCACTAATGGCTTATGGCAGTCACAACCAATTCCTAAAATGTGCTCAAAACCACTTTAAATGGAGCCTGTATTTTTTAAAAATTATTTTTTTTCGCGAAGCATATGTGATCCGAAAGTAAATTAAACAAATGTGTCTTTTTTCTCTCGTATCTTGACCTTCATGGCATTATTTTCATTTATAGAGGACTCATAAAAGAAGCCAGTAAAAGCATAGGTGGAGAGCCCCCAAACCGTCTTCGCCACCATTGCAAGAAGAAAGAATGAAAATCCCAAGAGTTCGATAGCTCTACTACCATGGAAATTGTCCACGAGTTCTCCAATTCTATGAGAGCTTTGCGAGGTCAGCCTTCAATCTTCTATCATCTCTGCGTCTTACTTGCAGAGAAACTTCTCCTTTGAAGAGCGAGAACTGCCCATCTTCCCTGGATATTTGAGGTTTTCCAGATACCAACCAACAGGAAAGTTTAGCAAGAACAATTAAGACTTATGATTCCTTTATTCTTTAACGAATTTGCTCATTCCAGGTTAATGGTTAAATGCACTGAATGGCATAATTGGGGAAAAGAGCTTTCCCAGGCCATGAATGGCTTTCTGTGGGGTTACAAATATATTCTGCACAGATAAGCTACTGTATTTTTAATTGAACAATCGACGTATCATTTTACTTCAAAGAAAAGGGAGCAATAATTGAATGCTTTTACGGGTTCCATAATTATGGCTATTTTCTCATTGTGAAATAGAGTTGGACGTAGTTTTACATTCGTGTGAACTGAACAGATTTCTTTCACATGCAGAATTCACACATGAAGAGAGGCAGACAAAAACGAGGTCTATCCTCATCCGGTTAATGGCAATAAACCATTTAAGGCAGTAGCCTGGGGCAAGTCTAAAGACGCAAAAGAATGAAAGACAACGTATTGTTAAGCAAAAAAACCCCTAAATTTTAAGATAATCTACAAATTCAGAACTCTATTGTGAAATAAAATACAGTCACATTTGTTACATTGATTATTAAAGGTGTCTGGGGGCGCTGTAAGGAAGTGACCGAAGCTGTAGTTCTAATCTTGGGAGCAAACCTTAATTCTAATACAGTGAAGGCTCACTGAGTGTGCTTGTGGAGTCATGGGATGCGCGCTTTCATTTAGCATGAACTTGTGTCTAATCGCCCCACTGTTATTAGCATCCCACAAGTGAACGGAAGGCTAGCCGTGTGGTGTGTGACAAACAAAACATCAGCTGATCTCGTTGAATGTCACATGACTTTATGGCAAAGGGCAACTCAGTTTCCTAATACTGGAATACATACTACGTTGATGATTGCTCTTCAGCTACAACACAGGAGCCTCTTGTTTACAGTGGCCCCTTGAGATAGGATCAATTAATCCAATTATACTCCAGGCAAATCTTTGGGTAAGCATATATCCCAGGCTGGTCTTCAATGTATGTTTTTAAGAACTCGAGAAATTTCACGATTGGCAACCTGTTGCTATTAATCCAAGGAATTAAAATTTAGAAATGAGATATTCTGTCTGGCATACAGAAGGCATGGCTAAAACTTTCTAAGAACTGTAAGAGTGGTGTTGCAAACAGTACGGTCTCTACATGATGGAGAAGATACTATGTGTGGCCCTAAAGACACACTGTCTAGTGGTAGAATATAGAACGATAAAGACTCACTGTCTAGTGGTAGAATATAGAATGAGCATATAAGCAGAGGGACTTACTGTCGCTTTGCAGGCTGGGAATGCGCCCTGGAGCATCGTCAGCATGTTTGAGAGTTCAAAGTTGTACTTCTAAAAAGGAGAAGTGGAACTAAGTCAAGCCATAGAAGCGCTGACTACTACCGGTTTTCAGGCAGCTTGCCAGCACTGTGGCCTAACCAGGGTAAGCACGGTACTGCTGCCCATGAGAGGAGTATTGAGGGCCATTCCAGAAGCCCTGGCAGTGCGTTTTGGGATTTGAACTGACCGTGTGAAGACTATTTAAATACTTCCAAAGAGACGAGTACCAAAGTAGGTTTTCCTTTTTTAAAAAAAATTTTGTCGCTGTGTAGAGAGGATTTCCCTAGCAGGTTAAAAGACTGGAGGAATGAACGTTTGGTCTTTTCTTACTGTGAGACATCACGGTGGATGACTCCTGCAGGTCTAATTGCTAAGTAAAGAAGCCTATTTGGAAATGCAGGCTCCTATTGGCGTGCTCACTCACCCAGGAGCTCAACAGGATCCAGCTCCAAAGCACTCCAGGTTGTCTTTAGTGGACAGCCTACCTCTTGCATGCTGTTTGGCAAGATCACTTTAGCTTCTAAACTCATCATAAAAGCCATGGTTGCCACTGACTGTTAGTATATATTGAATGTATATCCTTTGATGCCATATACCATTTGGGTAATAATTATTTATAATATCCATTTTATGCTTATGCTTTGTCACGAACTACAAGAATCGTACATGTTTTACTGTCTGCAAACTTCCACTACGGCTCTGAGGTTAAAATCCTCTTATAATGCCTACCTTGCCTGGACAATTCTGAGCCTTAGGAAGCCAAACCAGTCATGTATCTGTCATATCTGGTATCGCATCTACAAAACAGCATCTCAGAGATGCCTCTTCAACCTCTGACCCCTACATTTTTCCACCCCCCTTTCCACCAGGAGCCCTGAGCCCTGGGGGGAGGGGTATCCTCTTTTTCCACCAGGAGCCCTGAGCCCTGAGAGGAGGGGTGTTATTTAGATATCCCAGGTAAGGCTGAATACTCTATTGTCATTTATCCCCTTTACTTTGATCCGCTGTGAGTCTCTGTGTGAGCCCCCGTTCACTGAGAAAGAAGCCTCTCTGGTGGACTTTGGGCGACGCTCCTGTAGGTGACCCAAAACTACACACACAGGCAACACCAGCTGGAGTAATGGGGCCTGGGGTACAGGAAGGGGGGAGAGAAATGTGGTAGGGTTATGGCCTGGGGAGGGCGTGGTGAAGGAGTAGGGGGCAGATTTGATCAAAATACACTTTATACACGCATAACTCTAAAACTACACACTTATATATAATATAATTATATATTATATATCAGTGCAGCCTACATCTAGGCAACACCAAGAAGCATAGGCTGAGGCTGCACACTCAGGACTATTTCACACCAAAGCTACCCAAACCCCACATCTCTAATCCTGACTTTTGGAGCCACTTCCCACTAAAAACTTTAAATCATTGTTCCTAAAATGTTTCCCTTTAATAGAGGAAATGCTGTGCTCCAAATGAAAACATTTCAGAGTGCAATGTTCTTTTAAGTGAGTGCCTTGTCATTTACTTGGGTTTTGTTTGTGTCAATTGGCCCTTCCAAAGTCTCTCTCCCTTGTTCTGTCGCAATTTTGGCTTTATTGGGATTTCAAATCAAGCCATTTATTTTTTTTTTCCTGTGAAGTCCACACAGGACACCCTTGGGACCTCCTTACATTGCAGCTGAGGCTAAAAATGGGAAATTCGCAGCCTTTAACTGGATGCTGGCTTTGTAATTGCTACTGTGGTGCCCTCACCACACTCCCCAATGTATGAGAGACCGAGCGGATGGGGTGGAGTGAGATGCTCAGGAAAGGCCATGCAAACGGTTTGCCCGACAGATGGGAGAGCACCATTCATAATTTAAAAGATCCCCATTTTTGTTCAAACCTTAAACAATGAATATTTTGATTTGTTTCTCTGAAAGCTGCCTATGACTTGAGATCTGAAAGCTTTAAACCATTAGTGTTTCCCTCTTTCTTTTTATTTGAATCTTATCACTATTATTAAGCTACGCTAGAAAAGAGACAATTTGTTTAAACATGTCTTCTTAGCCAAAGTTACTACTGAGATTCGTTTAGTCAAGACTGAATACCTTACTATCACAAGAGATACCTCGAGAAAATGACGCTCACAGTTACCTTCACATAATTTTGGGCAGAAAAACCGAAATCAACCACAGCCAGTTTCCCACCCCCATCTCCACGCCACCATTTGCAGTAACCTTAGTCTCTAGGTAGAACTTACAAGACCTTAAAAAGTTAGGGAAACTTACAGAATAAATTAGTATTACTTCCCCAAGTATGGAGTATTAGTAGAACATTGATAGCTATTTGCAATGAAGAGATGAAAGAATATTTGCATCAACTTTAAAGCTACATTTGGACAAATTGTTTCTCTGGCAAATCTGAGTCTAAACATGTGAGTTTCCATGTCTCTAGCCCCTTACTCAAACCAGAAGAACAGTGTACCGTTTGCTACCCCACATCTTAGGTCTCTGAACTACCCCTCCACACACACCACAAGCCCCACCAACAGTTCAGCCCAGGGGGCAGAAGTCAGCTGACACAATGTTGGTAATTAAAGTAAACACGCACCAGAAGAGCAAAAACGAATGCAAATTAGACTCCCATGTTTAAATCGACAGTTCAATAGAGAACAATTTCCAAAGAGAAGGAAGGGGGAAAATAAAAACCCCAAAGACGACCAAGAGCGGTCCAGAATCAGGTGGAATCTCAGGTGAGAGACAGAACATCCCTTTACAAGTGTGGTGGTTTCCATGGAGTTTTT
>LOEQ01003192.1:91748-102957 GCA_001685075.1 Bramus lutescens | reverse complement strand
GAAATAGACAATGTGGTGTGCACTGTGGAAATAGATGAGAAATAGACAATGTGGTGTGCACCGCAGAAACAGATGAGAAATAGACAATGTGGTGTGCACCGCGGAAATAGATGGAAATAAAGTAATTTTAGCATTCACTTAGAAAGAAGATCTATGTACATATTGCTGTGCTAATGCATATGAAATTAGGCTTCTGCTTGGATTACCCTTTCCACCCTGCAGGAACTGCCTAAGCCCATAGCTGATCAGATTTCCTATAAATGGCGCAGAGTAGACTAGTACTCAGACACCTCCTGCTACAATTGAAGTTGCAAAGAGTCTGAGAATTCTGTAAGGCAAACCACAAGGACTGGATGGGAAGCTATGTTCCTTGAGGGAAGATTCAAATAACCAGTGATCGCCTAATGGACTGAAATATTGATGCAATATTCCCCTTGCTATTGTAAATCATTTTTGAGTGGAAGGAATCTCTTTCCGTCTCTCCATCGGGTAGGAACTTTCATCCACAGGCTAAATCCAACATTTGGGAGAAAGGCTGCCTATTAGAATCCACCGCATTGTCCAGATAGTCAAACCTGTTTGAAGTCTGGGAGCTCAGAGATCACTCCATAGTGCTAGGTAACTGCTGTGTACTCGCAGATGCGAATTCTGTGGACCGATGTTGGTCCTCTGCTGGAAGAGCATGCAAGTGACAATGGTCCAGTGGACAGTGACCATCAGACGTTGTCTGTTAGGGAGCTTTCAGACACATGACAAGGAACTGTCTGCTTAGTTGTTTCTTCTTTCTCTTCCCTCCTAGAAGGTATGCTGTCAGAGGAGTGGCAGTTTCTTAGATCAGTTCCTTAGGGAAAAATCATCCTCAGGCAAAGACAGTCTTCCTTGGGGAAAAGGATAATGGAAACACAGCAATCAGGGAAACAAGGGATTTTGAAATTCACCATACAGAAAAAGAAAATCTGCACCAGTCAAATGGATCATTGCTGGTACTTTTCTGTTAGCTTTTAGTAAAGTAATAATATTTTTTTTAAAAAAAGTCCAACTGAGAAAAAGCACACATTTCTGTAATACAGAGAACTATCTAGTCCATATTAACACCCATATTTCAGAGAATCACCTTAATTTCCATTTCAAATGTTGAGAATATATGCATTTTAATTTTTATTTTTTTAAGATATGTTCATTTGTTGTTCCCTTCACATTGTCCAAGGCACGATGTCTCTAAATTCTAAGCCCAAGCCATTAAAAAAACTTGAGCATCCATAAGGCTAATTTAAACATGGGAGCGACGCTAGTAATGGAGGGATCTATCTGAGTGGTTATATTTGATTTATAAATAGGTTGTCCTAGATAAAAAGGAGCCAGGAATCAATGTGCCAGATAAAAGAGACCAGATGCTAAGGAAAGTAGCCCTGTTTTCTAGAAAAACTTCTTCAGCAGAGACACTGTCAGGGAAATAGAGTTGAGCCTTGAGGGCCTATTTCAATCAACTTCCTGAAAATTGGTAAGAAATCAAATGTTCTGCATACATGCTTTGGTGTTGGTCAAGGTTTCTATAAAATTGAGGCTTAAGATCATTCATGAATAAATATAAAAGTTCCCTACATTTCCAATAATACTCTAAATTCCTGCATACATTTGGACTTTGTTCTTTTTTTTTTTTTTAAGTAAAAGTCGTTCCAAAAAGGTGCAGAAAGGCAAAGCCAGTGAGTCAAAACTATTGCAAGAATAGAGCTCCGCGCATATCTTAGAGAAAATCCCTTCAAAAGTCTAGCTCAAGTTACGCCTTACAAATCACTTTGAAAGACTGTTTTCCTTGCCCTTATGGTATTCAGTCTCTTGATTATTAGGGATGATGAGCCCTAGCTTGAAAGCAGAAACTTAAATCAGTGCCTCCCTTTTTATTGCCAAGCGGAGATCTGAATTCATGTAATAAGAGAGCAGTGGAGATGGGATTTGACAGAATTCATTAATGAGCCAAGGATGTGGCC
Organism: Bramus lutescens; assembly: GCA_001685075.1. NCBI lineage: Eukaryota > Metazoa > Chordata > Mammalia > Rodentia > Cricetidae > Bramus > Bramus lutescens. The sequence continues at coordinate 100,969 of LOEQ01003192.1, read as the reverse complement.
AACTTGTCTACAACTAGTTAAAAGGCAAATACACAGATTGATCATTTTTCTTTCCAGGACTGTACGTCACAATACACATGGCCTGTTTCCTAAAACCTTCTGTCTAATGTTTAATAGATTGATGGAACTTCAAAAACAGCCCTCACGACGAGCCTGCTAGACAAGAGGGGCCATGAAGATGCCTTAGGTTAGAGGAGGCATTGTTTGCAGTCTGAGCTCAGAGGAAGGCGAGGTCTGTTCACATTTGCCCCTTTAGACGAAGACTTAACTTTGGGTTCAATAGGAGCTACAACTTGAACCTGAGATTCTATACTTAAGATAAAGACTGACATAAACCATATTTTAAAATGCTTTTTCAGCTTTCTGTGCACTAGAAGTTGCTAGATTTATCAAGCAAAGTATGCATGACAGCTTTATACCTTCCCCTTCTTCAAGAAGCAGTGTGGCTTCGCAGTTAGGAGTAAAGTCCCCACTCGCTAGCATGCTTTGTCTATAGGATTAGTCGGCACGTGGAAGCCTGGGAGTCAGAGATATTAAGGGAGACAGCCTTCCTTACCAGAAGTCCCCCAAAGAGACAAACAAGACCATACATAGGTGAACTTTTGAAGTAAGAACTAGTCTAAAGCATGATGCTACCTTGCAAGTTCAAGTGGGATTTTTTAGGGACTACGTAAAACGTCATGTTATCTCCTCCCAGGATTCTCCAAAAGAAATGTGCTGCGTCATTTCAATGGAAAACCGATAGATTGCGTGTTCGCCTGTGATTTCCCCTTTTCTGTTTGATGTGGGCCTCTGCCCCGTTTTTCCTATCCATTCTCAACCACTTAATTTTACCTGTTCTGTGTTTGTGTGTTTCATTCCTGTTCTTGGGATTCTCACTGGGAGAAAGAAAAGCCTCCAGAGCTCCAGAAGAAGACCTGTTTCAATCACAGCTCATGAACTTCCCCAAATCCCCTTTTCCTAAACAAATTCACAGAAATTGATAGAAGAGAGAATCCACAGTTTTCTCTACAACGTCAGTTTTTAATCTGATAATATCGAGCAAAAATGAATCTTTCGAACAGAGCCTCCTATCCTAACTTCAGGAGATGCCCTGAGCCACCCACAAAGTCAATTCCTTATCTTCTACTGGGTGGGGATTAAAGCTGACTGGAGTTTAATAGCTAGCTGGTTTTTCTCTGCCCAGGAAAACTAAATGTCATGTCATCTCTCGTAGCCCTGAAGGGCGAGCATCAAAGAGCTCAACTTCTGTGCTCTGTTTGCTTTGCCTAGTGTCTGCTTCCATGCACACTATCCCGGGGTTTAAATCACCTACCATATACCATATTCCGTCCTTTGAGTGTCTTTATGCCTATGAGCTCATTTGATTTTTCTGTGTCCGGAAGTTTACTAAGACTTGCGTATTAAGCACAGAGAATCTGGTTTTCACAATTTAAACAACTCACACGGGTCGTCAAAGACAGAAGAGGGGCCCTGACCTCCCGACGGCTGACTTGACACTTGACCAGCTGCGAGCATCCCACCTTGTTTTTCCCTCCCACCGTTCATTCACTTATGAAAGCCTGGCATCGGCCTTAGGTTGTCTGACAACAGCGCAGTGGGAAAAGCCCAGATTCTTGCTCCAGAATGAGTCACAGTAGCTTCCCTGAGCCTCAGTTGCCCTGTGTCTAAATATGGAAGAGCTAGACGAGATATCTCCAAAGTGTAAAAGAAGGAGGCAGATACAAAAACGACACGGAGCTTAAGTGTTGACCCTCTTTTCTGGGTGTAGAAATTATGAGTGATCGTATAAATGTTAATTTGGGGTCCTGGGGACGGAACCCAGGACCTGCTTCAGCTGGGCAAGAGATCTGTCCCTAAGGTGTCCCTTCCCTCTCCCTTTACCTTCTGTTTGGGGATGGGATCTCACAGAGTTGTCCAGGCTGTCCTTCAACTCACTCTCCAGCTCTGATTGGACTTGAATTTTCAGAATTCCTTCCCCACTCTGAGGGTAGCTGGGACTGTGGGCCTGTGCCCTGGGCCTGCCTGAATTCCATAGTCTTTGCAGTTACCAGCTTTCTCTTATGTAAAGCCAAAGACGCAAGCATTAATTCTGAAACAATCTTATAAAAAGTCGGTAAAGGAATATATGTAAAAAGTAGTTTGCCAAATGGCAAACACTCAATAAATGTCAATTATTTCTTTCAGTCTTAACACTTGTCATAGTCTGAAAACATTATTTTAAAAGCAGTTTTATCATTATATTATCTATAAATGAATTTTAGTGCTGCTACTACTAACGTCAAAGGCAAAGCATTAAATATATTAAGCATGTGAATTATCAGAATGGGTTTATGAAGCACAGTATTTTATTGTTTATCTGACAGCATTGGTTTGTGCCCTCAGAATTTCACCCAGTAGAAGACTTGAGCTTTTTTTTCCTCAGTAGTAAAAAAGGGACGCACGCGCTAAACAGGCAACTCAACCTAAGATGGTGCCTCAACCCCAGCTGGATATTAAGAATACGAGCACATCTTAATACGTTCATCTTCTCTCTTTAATATTAATACGAGAATTAAATAGAAGAATTCTACCTCTCAGAGAAGACGGAGCCTTCCCACATAGGCTAAGCCTTTACTTCAGCAAGTAGCAAGAAGCAAGTCCATGAAAGAAAGAAACAGCCATGATCTTCAGAAGGGCAGAACACAATAATGGGATTAAAGGAATCTGTTTGTACAAATGTCTCATGAACGTGGGAGAGAAAACTATGTAATTTACTTGTATAATGATTTATTAAACTCTAGCATTTGGGCATTTGGGGAGAAACTGAACTATGATTCTCATCAAAGAAAGAGGGAAGAAATCATACAGCTATATCACCACAAACCAAAAACGCTGCTCAGAAAGAGTGGTGAGTAGTAAGGCTTTAATGGATTTCTGGCAGGGCTAAGTTGGGTAGCAGAAAGAAATCACTTAGGAAAAAAAAAGCATACATAAAAAGCTTTCACTTTTCATCTCCCTTGTTATAAACCAAGAAACATTTGGGGAGCTTTTTTAAATTTTAAATTTTTATTTTTAACATATATTAATTTGAAGCCTTGTTTCAGGTCCAGGTGCCATGTGGAAGATGATTGATGTTCCAGGAATGGGAGAAGGATGAAAACTGGGAGCCATCCAAGCCATAAGCATCCCCAAATCGAGGGAAATTACCTCCTTCCTCTCAGGGTGGGTCCACACGGGGATCTCATCCTATGTTTGTTTGTTTGTTGCTTCATACACTCAAAGTAATAATATAAGCAGTTTTCAAGTAAACATAATTAATCTCTGACCCTATCAAAGTAACTACCCAATTAGCTTATCTATATTTTTGTTTACTGAAGGAATAAAAGCCATGTTTAATGTATGTGGTTCAATACTGTTTATATTTGAAACATGTCCTGATTCAATACAAAACGAAGTTTGAATTTTTTTATATTTTTCTCTATCTTATGAAAAGTAAAGAAAAATGCTGTACCTTAGAAAATATTGCAAACTATGCTTTAAAGCAGGCAATAAATTTTTATACAATTCATTTTCATTCTCAAAAGTCAGTACATGATTCTTAGTATGGTGATTTAAAAAATGCATAAGTCCAATAAATTAAATTTTCAACCCAATAAATTAAATTGAGTTAAATAATAAATACAATTGAAGGTCTTAAAATAACTATTAAATTTTTACATATTTAAAAAGCCATGATTTTGATAGCAAATATGCATGTCCAAATAATTGTCAGATTCATGAGAAAATAAGTTAGCTGCAAAATAATTTTAATAGCCACTGACTATACTTTTAATACTTAAGGTTTGCGTTAGGAAAAGGGAATCAACTTTTTAAAAATCTACTATAAAGTCACACTTGTCAAACACTGCAATTTTCAAAGTTTCTTTATGCCCACTTACCAACAAGATTCCCTGGTCAGGTTCTACTTTAGTTCAGGACTGAAATGGCCCTGATTTGGATCTAAAGCTGCTACATTGTATAACAATGGTAACAAACTCTTACTTAGCAATGCACAGTCCTTGTGGGCAGTCATGTTCTAGACTCTAGTTCTTCTTGACCAAAGTTTTTCAAGAAATACTCTTCCAGAACATGTTGGGATGCATGTTCAGAGTACTGTTCCCAGGGAACTTAAAATTAGATACTCAAAACCCAAATTGCAAGACTCTCAATGAGACTGATGGTCTTTACTTAGAATTATCTAAATAGTATCAGAGTTAAGGGGAGGTGAGGGTGAAGAGCGTTGATGCTCTAACCCTTGAGATGGTCCAAGAATAATCTCAACCTTGGTTATGCCCATCCAGATGAACCATATGACCATGCCACCACTTATGATATTATGTGAGCACAAACTTACTGCTCATGTTTATTTCTGTTGAGCGCTGATTCAAAATCAGGGTCCATGAATGAAGTTTGGTTAATTCAGAAATAGAGTCATTTCAATCTTTACTGACACAGATTAGATGTGTTCTGTTCAATGTAGAGCAGGCCAGAGGTACTTTTTGGAAAACATCTGCGGGACATATCATTTGCTACAGAAAAGAAGGTGAAAGAATCCAAGCCTCTCATTACCAATGGTTGGCACTGGGAAATAATCCTCATGCTCATCCCGAAGGTCATGAGCCAATGGCATCATTTTAGGCATGTTTTAGGCTTCTAAGCATTTGAACAAATTAGACTGGAAAATATCCCATTAAATGTGAATTGCCCCTATCTTCCACAGGGCCATATATAGACACTTTCATTCTTATTGCTCAGTTCAGACTCTAAAGGATTCAATGAAACTCACGGCTTACACTCCCAAATAACTCAAAAGCATGTTAGAAAATGTTTACTATCCAAATCACTTCCAATTTTGTTCAATCATTTATTGAATGTCTACCAACTATGTGCCTGGAGTTTTCTGTAGATCTCTAAAGGCAGTATTCACACCAGGGAAATGTATATGCAGATCTACCCCTACCTACCTTAAACACATGCAGCGTTATTTGATTCTACATGAGAAAGGAAAGGGAAGTTTCCTTGAGCTGAGTTGTCTCTAGGAAGCTACATCATGTTCTTTGGAAACGGAGACTGAACCTTACACACTGCCCTCCAGAGCTGACAATGGCTGTTAAGAAGAAAAAGTCTTCAGTTACCCAGCTCTGGCTCCTGTTCGTTTCATGATTGTTATTATAAGTCAAAAGTCTATAGCCATAAAAATGACATCAACAGGAACAACAATAACCATAATGCACACAGAACATTGTATACAACCACATTAACAGTGCATATTCATCGCAGCAGGCTGGGTGGGAAAACTTGGGGACGAGCTGACTCAATAAAAGACCAATGAGGAACAAATCATGCTAGGTGTCCGACTTCCATAAGGTCACATGGCCTATAGAAAAGGGATTCAAATCTGCTTTATGGCCTAAGTATACAAGCTCGAAGTCATGGCTAAGAAGATTAGTCAACATCATGTTGTAGGAAAATTAAAAAAAAAAATAAAAGGGCTTGGGCTATAAAGAGATCATGGTATTTTACAATCTGAACAACAAAAGAAGAATTTTTGTTCAGCTAGGCAGCAGGTTAGGCCAATAAAGGAACGGGACAAGATAAGGAGTGTCTCGGAGCAACGAACCCTCTGTTGTCTTCGGGGGAAGGAAATGACACCCAAAGAAAAATAACAACATGGAAATTTGAATGCTATTTATGAAAAAATCTTCAGCTGAAAAAACCTTTGCAGCTATGAGCTTCCTGAGGAAGCATCAAATATCATTAAACACATGATTTTCTTGTTTTATCTGCTACCATTAAAACTTTCTAAACAGCTGTAAAAAGGCTAAACTTGAACACTCACAGTACTTTTATGATACATACATCTACCCTGCCCATCTTCAAAGGCACAGTTATTGTATTACATATCAACATATATCTATATGAAACATGAATATATAATAGTATATATAATATCATAAAAATATAATGGATATCTTATTGTTTCAGCATTTTTTAAGGTTCTGGCAGTTGCACATAAGTGCCTACAGAAAGTAATACTCTTGCTTTTCTGGGAAAGGTGATCTTTCTCTTGCCCTGGATTCTAGACATTCAGAAGCCATTTTGCAGAATAGCAATTGGCTGAAAACAAACCCATGGTCAAGAGGAAGGCAAGTATTGGTCTGAAGAAGACTGAATTAATGTGCTTTAAAATAATAAATGGAAGACATTGTTGCAAATAGATAAATGAAAAGATCCCAGTGTGTTTGTCAATCCATGCTAATACTGTTGATAAAATGCAGCATTAAGAATAATAAAGGCTTAACATCTGCACTCAAATACTAATGAATGATAGATTGGCAATGCAAGATATCAGAAGGTAGATTCCTTGGCACTCATGTGTCTTCTCTCGTTAAGGACTGTAAAACCTTTTAATATAAATCCTTAAAATTCTTAGAATTAGAAATAGGGTCCATCCACATTCACCTTCCTTGTGCTGTGTTGTTAGACAACATAGATATAAGCATTCGGAAGGCTGTGCTCAAAAATCAAGCAAACACCTATCAATATAGCTCAGAAATACTTGGCCACCTAGCATGCGTTACCGAAGCAGTGGTTTCTAGTGATAAAAGCAAAAGCTGCTCTTTTCTAGATGAATTGGATCTACTGTGTTCCCTGAGAGAAAACATGCAGTGACACACACACACACACACACACACACATTAAAGAATATATATATATATTCTTTAATTATATATATATATATTCTTTAATTGATTCCTAATTACCAGCTCCATCCTTGCTTCCTACTTTTTTTGAACTAGCAGCATGTCTCCTGTTAAAGTACTGTCAACATGTGTACCAAGATGACTCTGCATGTTTCAACCATCAATGATCTATTTCATAAAGTCTTTGGCTACGAACACAACAGGGTAAAAGGATTCAAAGGCACGTTTTAAATATCAACTCATTATTGGCAATGACGTATCACCTAGAGTCCGTCCCCCCAAAATTAATGGCTTTTTCTTTTCAGGATTCCGCCAAGAGATGAAACGAAAGCAAGATTATCACGTATCTCATGACACTAAGTCCACTTGAAGTTAGACAAAACTCTGTGGAAGGAATGCATAAGAGAGAAACTGTGCATCCTATAATTACAAGTATTTGATCTTTAAAAAAACCACACACACCCAATTGTCGTATGGCCTGAGATTAATGCAAAAATATTATGGACTGAGATTTTAAACCAAATTGGTTGTGTATGCATTTACTTATCACCCAGTAGGCATGGCAGAACTCCATCTTATTATGTTTTAAAGTATAAATCTCAAATTTGTACGTCATATGGATGGAACATAGCCAGCAATAAATATGCAGTTGAGAGGAACCTTTGCGATGCCGGAGAATAATTTGGACAGCTGGTGTTATTGGTTGATCTACAAGGTTTTTGGTGTTCTTATCAATCTGCTCTTTTACACTTAATTTAAATTTAGTATAAATATTCACTGTCAAAAACATTAAATTGGGGGAGAATAAGCTCAGATTTTTAAAGTCGGGATACAAAGCCAGACTATTAGTAGGTGCACATAAAGGTGCGTTTCCCTGGCACAGAGACAAAGAAAGTGGTCAGTCGCTTCTGTTCCAACAGACTTAGGTGACGATCTGGAATGATCAAGGGGAACCTTCCAGTTCTTAGTGCTGCGCCGCACGTGCTCATTTTATTAGACAAGCATTAAATTACTAATAACATATAACATTTGTTGGGCGTGCTCGACTTTCCAAGGCATTAACATATCTGTTATCTCATAACAGCTTTGGGAGATTAGAAATAAATGCAGCAAGAGGCAATTATGGCAGATGATTCGACACGTGACAAACTGGCCCTGGATTGTTAGAGGTACAGAAGAGAATCTTTAATCTTATCGCTCATGTTCTCCAGCACAGACGCAATGTGGTGGGTCCACATATGTACTTTACAGAATGAACGAGAGGAGAATGGTTTCCCTTTGTGCTCCCCTAGATTTTACAGTCGCTACGGTGGTGTGGTTTTCTGAAGAACTAAGGGACTGTTTTCACGAGGATGAATCAAGCCATCTCTCTTTGTTCTGCCCCTTGAAGCAGTACCCATGTGTATGACTATAATCATTTCAGATTTAATCTTCATCCCTAACTTAACTGTACTGAGATAGCAAATCTAAAGCCCTCATCAAGTGACCAGGAATCTACATTCGATGAGAACAAAAGATCAAGGCAGACACATTTTGCATTCTCTCCTGTGGAGTTCAGAGAAGCATCACATTTGACCACTCGGAATACAGAAACAACCACATCAATGTGTCAAGCGGACATCCCACAAGGAGCAGCCAACCTGAGGCAGGTGGAAGCCGGGAAGTCAGTTCCCGTCCCAGGTAGCCAGGTAGTAATGTCAAAAATGTTAAGCTTTCTTCAAATTTTGTATTGACTTTCAAATCTAAAATAGGTAAAAATCCCCTTCAGTCAGGGAAACCATGAGCCTGTAGAAAGAGACGACTAGGAGCCACTCATCCTCCCGCACAAATATCTTCGTCGTTCTCTTCCAAACTTTGATAATGCCAGTCACCAGCACATCCTTTGACTAAGTTGAGTTGCTGCGCCGCCATAGCGCAAGCGCAGAAGGTTTAATGAGAATGAAAATTCCCCTGGGGTATGGAGAACAGCATGCACGGTTTGTGCAGAGGTGTCATGAGGCCAACACACGACAGATTACTCAACCAGGAGCGGAAAAGTTAAGTGTTGACAAAAGGATGCTCAAGACTGTGAAAGCTCAAAGAAACAACACAGTACGGTGGCTCTTAGTCTTGTTGAAGCACACAGAGCTGATGTTTTCTGCATAATTTTTTTTAAGGTTTCCACATTTGAAGGAGCTTTAAGCCGTTGGGGGTTGCTTCTGTTTTCAATTCTCATGAAATTGAATGGCACTGATCTGAACTGCAAATGATGGAGATTGTCGAAAGAATTGAAGCAAGGCCATGGCATGGAAGACTTGGCACAAGAAAGCGTGTATTATAACCTTGTAGGGCATCTCAGTGGGTGAAGGCACCTACTGCCAAGCTTGGTGACCTGACTTCAATCCCCAGGACATAATAAATAAATAGATGATAGACAGATGATAGATACATAGATAGATGATAGATTCATAGGTAGATAGATGACAGATAGATAGATAGATAGATAGATAGATAGAT
>LOEQ01003192.1:75862-91632 GCA_001685075.1 Bramus lutescens | reverse complement strand
TAGATAGATAGATAGATAGATAGATAGATAGATAGATAGATAAAATAAATTAAATAGCAAACAATCCATAGTACCATATTATGAAGCAATTATGAATTCTGGGAAAGAAAAATTATTTGAAGCATAATTAACTGTTCAACATTCTGCTGGGAAACACTATTTATATTTTATGTAAGTAAAGCAAAAGGCATCTTAATATACACCTCCACTGGTATAACTCTGTTTTAGCTTATTTTTAATTTAAAGACCTTACTTTATGTAACATTTTTATTCCATCATCTAATTCTCCTCAATTTTAACTCTGTATAATGTGTCTCTTGCCTGACCAGATGGCAGTGAATCAGGCAATAATCATGGAAGGCACATCGTAATACATTAACATCCTAATGACTTATTGCGGATCTGGTTCCAAAAATTACAGTCAATAATCTGGAAGCAAGATTGCAAGACCAGGAAAGTACCCATAAGGCATCCTCGTTGCCTGCCCATCTCTAAGGGCCACTCTACCTCTCTACCTCTCGATGCGCATGCCTCCCTCACACATCTCCAGAAGAAGAGATGGTCTTCAAAGATCAGCTCTCTACTGTGGGGCACAGTGTCCTGAAGGAATCTATTTCAACCTCCACTGGAGACGTCCAACTGCTTGCTGTAAAGGCAGTCACTTAGACAGCAATGGGTACAGGAGAGGTCAGATAACCCAGTATGATCCCCAAGGCTACTGACTGGTTCGGGAAGAGTCGTGTCTTCCACACACCCTCCATGTGTGTGTGTTTCTTTTCCTCCCTCTCTACCCTTCCTTCACTACCTCTCTCTTCTCTTTCCCTCACCTCTGAATCCAAAGTAAACAATCTTGAAGAGACTGTGGTTGTTCTCGGTAGCTGGCTATTCTCTAGGATCTTAGGATGAAGACAAAGTCAAGGGGACAGATAGAACTCTGGTGTGCAGGGGTAGAGATGGTTGTCATGAGGTGCATGTGTGTGTGTGCACGTGTGTGTGTGTGTGTGCACATGTGTGTGTAAACAGATGAATTGATTTCTTCTAAGACACTCTTACTGAAATGTTCTGATATGATCAGAATTAAATTCTACTTCCACCTCTTCGAACAATGAAAGCTTCCAAGTTCAAAATAATAGAAAGAAACATCTCTTGATGGCTGTGTAGTAGCCATGCTTGTATTGGCCTGTCTCGTTTACCGTACAATGAGACCAACAAACAGCACCCTTCCCGTCCTTAAACCCTTGCCCACATGGGCAAACCTATTAGACAATTCTATGATTTTGGAAATGCTTCTTCCCTCACCCCATGTCCTGCTTGCTTCCTGTGCCTGGCATCTCGCTTCCCTGAGATTCCCTGCACCCGATCCTGGGATGTGGCTTTCCCATCTGGGCCTGAGATTTCTCGGGATCCTAGGATCTTCATTTGCTGCTTTGTCCTGGTGGAGCCTCCTCCTCCAGCCGTCACCAGGGGAGATGAGAAGGGTCCGCCGCCTGTCTGGCAATTATCCTTATTCTGCTGTAACTTGCCCAAGTGAATCTGTAACCACAGTTTGGAAAGGGACTTCCTTTGCGAGGTCACAGGTCATGACTCATTCCGTACTTGCTTTCAGCATGCGTGTGGAAAAGTACAAAGACGTATTGACTGTTGTTGTTGCTATGTAATATACTTTTCCATTCCTGGAAACTTTAAGGATTTGGGGAAATGTTTGTATCTTGAAAATTAGAATGCATTCAAAGAATAATACTAATAATTTTTCTAAGAATTCCACAAATATTCCAGAATGGTTTGTGAATAAATAGCATGAGATAGTATGTGCCCAATAAAAACTATAACCACCTCACTGTATACCCAAAAGTGTAATAGAGAGAGAGAGAGAGAGAGAGAGAGAGAGAGAGAGAAATATGCATTGTGGTAGGAAAAATCAGAAACCCTCAGAGGAGCTGACAAGGGTGTTCCTCAGTTGTTTGTATTTAGTGATAAGAGGGAAGGATTAAAGAAATAAGCACAGCCGTTTGAAATTTGAAAAGGGGAAACAATGTTTTTGCTTGGCTGCAAGAAACATGAATAGCTTAAAAACAATGTGAATAAGCTCCTATCAGAGAAAGACAAAACTATCTATATTCCTACATTGGTAATACATTCATATTTAAATTCTACCAAAAATAAAGTAATATTAAAGTAACATATGGCCGGCAGCAGACAATCCAAGTGGTCACGGTGCTATTGTGAAACCCACATTCTTCTCTAATGGGCTTTCCTATGACTCACAGACTGTAATTTATATCCTAGAAGGTTAATAGTATATTAAAATATTGAAAAATTAGCAGTGTTAGAAAGGCATAATGAGATTCTGCTCCTTGTTTTGATAAACAATACAATCTGCATTAGTTCATACAGGGCTTCCTCATTCTCCATAATGGCAGCCTGGCACTCCATTGCATTAAACCCGGATTAGCAAACGATACTTAGAGGAAAATCGAAGGCACTGCTTATTCTCATGAGTTAGAGATGTTGTTAAAAATTCCTGAGAAAATGAAAAGCAAACTGAGGTTCTTGCAACATAAGAAACAGGCAAGATTCAGGTCTCAAAGCTAAGGATGCAGCTCCATGGAACAGACCTAGCATGCATGAGGCTGTTGGCTTGGCCCTCAGCACTGAACAAAATCTAATTTCAGTCTTCATACCAGAGGCTTCTTAGAGCATGGTCAGGTGCTTTCTTTTGTGTGTTGGTGTGTTGGCTACCACTGCTCTTGCCCTAAACAAGCAGGAAGAGATGGGACAGATGTGCATGACCTACAAAGCCTACGTACGTACTAAGTGGTCTTTTCCACTAACTTTTGATACAGGCTATATAATAAAGTTACGTTGAGACCAGAAGTCAGTGACTTTTCAGTTTGTTATAGGTAGTGGATGGTGCCATGTGATCTTGGTTAGGAGAATGGGAAGAAGAGCCCCTGCAAGAGAGACAGGCTGTGACAATGTGTGCCCCCATCTGCAAACAGGCGAGCATCCCGCTTTTAGTCTGGAAGGAAACTGGGAATTGCTAAAGGTTATGACCCCAGGACAGAGGCATTCCCATGGCGGCTTGTCTGTTTGTACAGTATGGAATCATTGCTAATTGATAGGGAAACTATGAGAGATAATTTTAGTAACCTCTAAGACAGACTATGGATTCCCGTGAAGATGCACATGCTATACTACAAACACAGCCTTGAAGTAGTAGTTACAGTTCTAACGCTCAAAGAAAGGCTGTGATGTGTTGCTTAAATCTTTTAGAGTTGCTTATTTTTATACACTATTAGAAAAGGGCTATCTGTGCTATCATTGAACAGTTGTCTCGCTTTTAGTCCATCCAACAACTATAAAGATGTAAGAAACAGCGAAAGACACTGACTGTCTCATCCACTAGCCGCTGAGCTAAGCCAGCATAGCACTGGGTCACTTGATCATGTCTTAACATATGACTTGTAAACTTAAGGTTCAAAATGCTCCAATGGAAGAAGTACAGGGTTGTCTGTTATTTCAAAGGAACAATGGGAAGCGCTCATCATAATCCAGTTAAAAATCCTAAATAACAAGAATGCTAGTGTCCCAGACGGAGTAATTCTAATTAACCTTATAAAAATGAGATTTGTACCGTATGTAGAAAATTAAGGACAAAACAACCATTAAAAGAAAAGCCTAATTGCATTATAATAATTATGTTCAAGGCACACAATAGGCCACAGTCACATCACAGCACCATATTTTAAATGACATCATAAATAATAAGAAATGGAAATGTTTATACCCTGTTATAATTTCAAATAATATTTTAAATGGCCTCTTTGCATGGTCAAGCAAGTTGTTCTATTAATATGGGGATCCGGTGTGAATTCTGTAGAAGGAAAAGGACAGCTTGGACATTAAGTCAAGTTGTATTCCGATATGAAGATATAAAGTAAAAATAAGTGAACATTTGGAGAGGGGTTTTGCATAAATATCAATACATCTTAGATTTGGAGTAAGGACAGGAACAAGAAAGATTTCAGTTCCGTTCCGCACGGCAGAAGTTTCTCTTCCCTTCCCTGGGCCCCTCCTGCTCCTCTTCACAGCTCATAACCGGCCATTCGGGTGCGGAAGTGTGTGTGGCATATAGAATTTAGGCCCTGGAGGCAGAAAGATTTGTGTTCCTGTATGGCTCCCCTCCTTTCTGTCTCACACCCATCAGACGACAAAATGGTACTCACTACTCTGAGCTCAAAGGTGTCTTGATAGTGGATTGAGTGAGCAAGATACAAAGTATTACTGCCTATCTTAAGCTATAGCCTCAGATAAATCATGTGGTCACTAAAGAATAAGAATGACGGAAGAGAAATAATTGAAGATGAAGAGTAATTATGGAATTAGCAGTTCATGTCCCTTCCCACAAACATACTCCAAGGTTGCTTAGAACAATACTAACATGTGCCACCGTGGCCCCTGGACTCTAATGGACACATAGCGAGTGTCTTTGCAGGGCATTACTGGGATACATACCGAAAACTGTCAGAAGCCCCATGCCTATGATAATCTTATGAGCTTCTATAGAAATCTGGCTTTGACACCCCAAAGAAAGCCTTCTGCTCACCCAAAACTTCTCCGAGGGTGGCATCTTCAGACGCTTCTACATCACGTCCCTCTGTCATGCTGTGCTGCTACATGAAGAGGCCTGCTAATGAACACAAGGAGTCATGTCTCCAAAACACCATGGTTCCTTACATACAAAATGAGGACTGAAGCAATTCTGCACACCTGAGACACGGACTTGACAACACTAGCCCTAACTTCCTAGTTTCAAATGATCCCTTACCCCAGATATGATTTTAAAGTCACATTATGACACCATGGGAATTGTACACATATATGTTTGAATCTCACATGGAATGGGAGTTGTTAAATAAAATGTTACGAGTCACAGTTATTCAAGACAAATAAATGCATGAAATTTAAAATGAACGCCTAGGTTCTTGACATATTTGTTATGTGGTCTCAGAACTATGCACTTCATCTTATTTGCCCTGAGTGATGTTAAATGTGTTGCACAGACTTGTAGACTAAGTTGGGTCTCTAACTACTGAGCAAACCTACCCCTACCCAGCTGCCTGAACTCTTACCTCAGCATGACCTTATTTGCCTGCTCTGACACAAAGTTTGGTAGAAATTGTTATCCTCTGATTTCTCAAGTCAAGTTTTGTTACATATAAGTAAAGAGAAAGTTAAAAATTATCACATAAATTAGTCAGAGTAGATTGTTAAATTACATGAAAAACTTTCCATTTGTCTATATAATGCACAAACAAAAAGGAAAATTTGAATGCAGAATTGACTTTAATTGGCACAAATGCACTGTCAAACATGGAAGAGCAATTTAGGTAGGTGAAGCGTCATTGAATGTGGCTTGCATATGTGCACGGAATAATTACAACCCTAAATGAGTATGTGATTAAAAGAAGAAATCAGGGGCTTGGTGAGATGGCTCCGTTGATGAAGCACTTGACATATAAGCTTGATGACCGTGTAGAACCATAGCGCTTACATTTAGAGACCAAAACCAAAACCTAGCAATGTGACCACTATGAGCAGGAGGTAGACAAATGCAGAAGGTCCCTTGAGTCTGCTGGCCAGCCAGTCCTGCTAAATCTATGAGTTCCAGATTGAGTGAGAAACCTTGTCTAAAAAATAGAGTGGGCTGCACCTGAGAAGGGCGGCTGACATCAACTTCTGGCCTCTGCACATGCAGGCATGGGTAGGTGAGGCCAGAGGCCCACGCTACACACACAGTGCACAGGGATCAGGGGCCTGGAGAAGAAAGCAAGAAGAAATCAACCTAATACTTTTCAAATTAACCTTTACCACAAGGGAAGGGAGCTTAGACACACTTTGAGGACACAATGGAATTTGTCTATAGTTTTTGAACAAATGTGATGTTGATTGCAGCAGGACCAGTTACCTGTCCTATTGTTATAGAAATATCTCTGCGAGAAACTAAAACTTGGGGAAAGGTAAGATGTCTCAAAAGCAGATGAAGATGGATTTAAAACACCAAAACGCATTCAAGAACGTTCACAGGTGACAATGAGAAGCCTGGGTCCCATTCAGGAGGACATCAGTAGGAACTTGACGGCAGCATAGCAAACTTCCAGATCAAATTGCATTTATTCTGCTGTAAGAATTCCAGAACACTGAGGTAGAGGTAAATATCTCATTGGCTGTATAGAATCAAACAGATATAAACAGGATGGGATCAAGGGAAGCACCATTGTTTTGAATGAAGTTGGTGCTTGACCGTATTCCAAAATTCCCTGTATTTCGAAGCCACAACCTATGGGCTTTGCCAAAGTCAAGAGTCTCTTGTGCTTACTTTCACATGTATTTGCCATAGTTCACTGAAATATCCAGAGCTGCTCTCAGATGACAAATCGCTGATATTTAATTGATCCCAGCCTTCATCTTTAAATACATTTATTAAAAACTCCTTGCCACTCTCCATCAACCCAGATGAGTCGAGCATAATTCTCCTTAGAAGATGCCCATCATTTTCGGTCAAGTTACAGTGTCTTGTGAGGACATACATTGCTCTCATTGATCTTGTGATTTCAGTCACTGCTAATAGGTAAACCATATCAGAGAAACACATTCTAGAGGCTCCTCTTATTTGTTTCTTAAGGATGGAGTGCAAAGCTGTTGTATACGTCCTTGGTCTCCACTCACATGTTACTTAATTACTAGACTTCAGTAGCATAAAATGTAGTCTGTTGTTGCGGTTGACAGCTGTAGGGTATGAGATCTACAGATTCAATTGCATAATGTACATTTGTTCCAGAAAGTGTGTTGCTAAGGCTGTGCATGGGTAAAAAAAATAGTCCTATGGTGTGCGATATATGCCTTGAGGATCTTGAGTAAATGTATTTTATAGTTTCCAAAAATTTGCATCTCATCATAGATCTCGCTAGCTACTAATGGTATTTGTTTATTTATTTGCTTCTGTACAGCCTTCCCAAAAAGTATCTATGTAACGGTAACTAAGCTGACTTCTGTTTTTAAAGATTCTTCATAAATGGCACAAATGACCTAGTCACAAACATTTTAATGCAAAAACCCCTTTGTTTCCATAGTAACATGTTAAGATGTCATTCTCTGTGGTGTATAGACTATAAAGGGGCACGGTGGAAAACTACATGAAATATAGCCATTAGAAATGAATAGGGACAGTCGAGATGTGTAAAGGATTGATCAGAAGTCAATCTGGAGAAAATGCCTCCTAATCGTTCTCTGATGCTCTATCACTCGCGAGATTTCAGTTCAGACGCTTTCTGGGCATTGCTGCGATGGGAGTGAGGAGGCTGAACTCTCTTCATAGTCACCAATGGAAATCTTTTGATGCTGTCTTCTCTGGAACTCATTGGATGCTGGGGAGTGGGTGGTGATGTAGTCCGAAGGGCTGCAAATGAATCCAGCCCGCATGTTCTTTCGTGAGTGGATCTAAACATCATTAGACAGGTAGTAATTTCAACTTGGGTAGAGAAGAGCTGATTCCCTGCTTTTGTGACTGTCCCTTCTTGAGTCCCTATCTCGGAGCATCCACCACCTACCACAGTAACATACTGTACACCTCTCCTTTAACCTGAGGTGAAGTCAAGGATGGGCCAGAGAGAAGTGTTTCTGGTTCCAGTCTCTAGCATTACTCTCGTTCATGCAGAAAATAAATTCCCTTTCCGTTTACCAGCAACAAACAACTGTGAGATGAAATAGCCTTCATTTGAATCCTGTAAAATGAAGTAAACTCATAGGCACATATTTGAAACTCTAAACACTCAAACCTGCAAAGTATTATTGATGGAAATTAAAGATTACATAAAAAATAACAGCATGTACAGGAGTCCCAGACTGAGATACAAGTATTGTTGAGGTACAGTTTATTTTAAGGTGTGTGAGTTTGGGTTTCCTGCTCATAATAACTATATTGTGCTGATAGAAGGTATTTGTATTAGATGGAGCTCAATTAATATGCATATATACATGTGTGTGTATCTATACAGTACTTTGTCATATTCTTGCTCATTTTCCAAGGCTATACGTTATTTCATATTAAAAAGATTGTAAATCTTTAGCAGATACAACACAGATGGAGCAGCACCTTGGTACACAGAGGGGAATCTAAACTGACTCGAAAGCTGATACAAGAAGACAAAGGGGCTAAAATAGCTAAAGCAACTTGGAGAAAAGGAACGCAGCGGAGTGTTTGCCTCCCTGGGTCTGGGACTTGCTGTCAAGTGGGAGCAACCCAGGGCATCATTACTGTCGGCAAACAGCAGAAAAGATGAATGAGAACACAAAGAATAGATTCATGTCCAGAATTGTTAACCTTGTGTGGAGGGCTCCAGACCACTCTAAAAGGTGAAGTGTTGTGAGAAAACAGCACTGAAATCGCTGGCTACTCACAGGGCGACAGCATCAGCCCTGCCTTACAGTATCCACACAAGTCAATTTCAGCCAGAATACAGACAGAAAACTAAAACCCCAAAGTTTCCAAACAAAAGCGGTGGGGAAGATTTTTCAGGAGTTGGAAGCAAAGAAGATAGTAAAAAATAGCTATAAGGAACTGACTGCTTAATTTATATTTTCTAAAACTTATAAAAGGCCATCCGTGTGCATCAAACATCAAGAAACCCTGCAGAACATCAGTAGACTGGGAGGAACTAGTCACTGTGTAAACATGTGTATGGCAAAATAATAGTATGTCGGAAAAGATAACACAAAACAAAAATAGACAAACAGTCCCAAAGTAAGTAGATAAGACATGTGTATAAATACACATGTGGCTAATAAGCCCTTCCAAAACCACTGTGCATCATTAAGAATGGCGTGTATACCAGACTGCCTTAAAACATCAGCATGCATATAGTAGAGCAGCCAAAATCAATGACTACAACCAAGGAATATGGAGAAGAGGTAGAAAGACTAAATCCCCCATTCTTTACAGATAACAATCAATGACTATTAAGGAAACAGGGACTCTCATAATTAAAAACTAAATACACATGTACCGTGTGATCAGCAGGTTAACTCCCACACATTCCCCCAGAGAAACTAGAATGCTAGCAACAATTTGTACAACTGTGCTCATAGCAACAACCTTCTTAGGAACCAAAGACTGGGTGTCAACAAAACATGGCGTGTCAAGGTGCGGTAAGATTAAGCACCTCCCTGTGTTTGGACTCCCACAAGAGGAACAAGCCACACAGTTGTCACTTATATGTAGAGTGCCTAGGTATGTCCCATGCAGGCGCCATGATTGTTGGTTCAGTCTCTCTGAGTCCTTATGTGCCCAGGTTAGTTGAGTCTATGAGTCCTCTTGTGGTTCCCTTGACCCCTCTGGCTCCTATAATCCTTTCTCCTCCTCTTCTGCAGGATTCCCCAAGCTTCGCCTAATGTTTGGCTGTGGGTCTGGATCTGTTTCCATCAGTTTCTGGATGAAGCATCTCTGATGACCATTGGGCTAGGCACCAATCTGGTCACAGGAGATGGCCAGTTCAGGCTACAATATCGGCTGTGGCTAGGAGTCTTAGCTGGGGTCATCCTTGTGGATTCCTGGGAGATGCCCTTGTACCAGGTTTTTACCCGACCTTTTCCAGTAATTTCTTTCAGTAATCCCCACCCTGTCCCCACCAACCTATCTGAACCCTCACGTTCCCATCCCGACCCCCAACCCACCCTCCTTCCACTCAAGAAATCTCTTCTGTTTCCCCTCACCAGGGATATCGAGGTGTTCACCCATGAACCCTCCTTGTTACCTAGTCTCTCTGGGTCTGTGGATTGTAGCCTAGTTATTTTTTATTTTCTAGCTAATATCCACTTAGGAGTGAGTACACACCAAGCTTGTCTTTCTCAGTCCGGGATACCTCACTCAGAATGATTTTTTTTTCTCATTCTGTCCATTTCTCTTCAAATCTTCTGGTGCCCTTGTTTTTAACATCTGAATAATGCTCCATTGTGTAAATGCACCACATTTTTCCTTATCCATTTCTTGGTGTAGGTTGTTTCCGGGTTCTGGTTATTACAAATAAAGCTGCTATGAGCATAATTGAGCAAGTGTCCTTGTAGTATGATTGAGTATCCTTTGGGCATATTCCCAAGAGCGATATACCTGGGTCTGTGATAGATTTAGTCTCAGTCTTCTGAGAAACTGCCACACCGACTTCCAAAGTGACTGCGTAAGTCTGTACTCCCACCATCGACAGAGAAGGTTTCCCCGTGCTCCACATCCTCTCCAGCATGAACTGTCCCTTGTGCTTTTGATCTTAGCCATTCTGACAGTTGTAAGATGGTATCTCACAATCATTTTAATTCTCATTTCCCTGGTGGCTAAGGATGTTGAACATCTTCAGTGTTTCTCTATCATTTGAGATTCTTTGTTGAGAATTCTCTGTTTAGATTTGTATCCCATTTTTAATTGGTTATTTAGTCTATTGATATTTAATTTCCTGAGTTATATGTTTTGGAAATTAGCCCTCTATGAGATGTAGAGTTGGTGAAGATCTTGGTCCATTCTGTATACTACCATTTTGTCCTATTGAAGGCGTCCTTGGCCTTACAGAAACTTTTCCGTTTCATGAGGTTTCATTTATTAAGTGTTGATTATAGTGCCTGCACTATTGGTGTCCTGTTCAGGAAGTCATCTCCTGTGCCGCTGCTCTCAAGGTTATTTTCTACTTTCTTTTCTGTCAGGTTCAGTGTATCTGGATTTATGTCGATGTCTTTGATTACTTGGACTTGAAGTTTGTGCAGAGTGATAGAAATGGATCTATTTGCATTGTGACACCCAGTTAGACCAGCACCCTTTGTTAAAGATGCTTTCTCTTTTCCAATGTATAATTAGGTTTCTTTGTCGAAAACCAGGTTTCCATAGGTGTGTAGATTGATCAACCTGTGTGTTTTTTATGCCAATATCATGGTTTTTATTACTATATCTCTGTAGTAGAGCTTGAAATCAGGGATGATGAAAGGTTCTTTTATTGTTACAGGATTGTTTCAGTTACTCTGGTTCTTTGTTTTTACATAATGAAGTTCTGTATTGTTCTTTCAAGGTCAGTAAAGGATTTTGTTGGGATTTTAATGGGGCTTGCATTGAATCCGTGGACTGCTTTTAGTAAGACGACCATTTTTACTAATGGTTAATCTTACTTGTCTATGAGCATGGGATATCTTTTAATCTTCTGATATCTTCTCTAATTTCTTTCTTCAGAGACATGAAGTTCTTATTATACAGGTCTTTCACTTGCTTGGTTATATTTACACCAAGATATTTTTATAGTACTTGAGGTTATTATAAAGAGGGTTGATTTCCTGACTTCTTTCTCAGCCAATTTATCATTTGTATATAGGAGAGTTACTAATTTTTTGGGGTTGATCTTATACCCAGACATTTGATTAAAGGTGTTTATCAGCTGCAGGAATTCCCTGGTAGAATTTTTGGGATCACTTATGCATACTACCATAGCATCTGCAAATAAAGATACTCTGACTTCTTCATTTCCAATTTGTACATCCACTTAATTTTTCTTAGTTATCTTTTTGCTAGAACTTCAGGTACTATATTGAACAGGTTAGGAGAGAGTGGACAACTTTGTCTTGTTCCTGATATTAGAAGAATTGCTTTGAGTCTCTCTCCATGTAAGTTGATGTTGGCAACTGACTTTCTGTGTGTTGCTTTTATTATGTTTAGGTATGTCCCTTGCATCCCTGATCTCTCCAAGTCTTTTATCATGTAGGGGTGTTGGATTTTTGTCAAAGGCTTTTCAGCACCTAATGAAATGGTTGTGGGTTTTTTTTTCTCTTTCTGTTTGTTTGTATGGTGGATTACATTGACAGATTTTATATGTCAAACAATCCCTGCATCTCTGGGATGGAGTCCACTTAATCATAGTGAATGGCCTTTTTGATGTTTCCTTGGATTAGGTTTGCCAGTATTTTATTGAATATTTTTGCATCAACGTTCAGGAGTGAAACTGATCTTTCTTTTGTTGAGTTTTTGTATGGTTTCAGTATCAGGGTCACTGTGGCCTCATAGAAAAAAAAATGGCAATGTTCCTTCTGTTTCTTTTTTTTGTTTTTGTTAGAAGACTTTTAATGACTATTTCTATTTCCTTAGGTGTTGTAGGTTTAGTTAAATTGTTTATCTGATCTTTATTTGACATTGGCTCTGTATCTATCAACAAATTTGTCCATTTCTTTTCGATTTTCCAGTTTTGCAGAGCACAAGTGTTTGAAGTATGATCTAATATTGTCAGTATTTCCTCAGAGCCTGTTGTTATGTTCCTCCTTTTCATTTATGATTTTGCTCATCTTGATATTCTCTTTGACTCTTGATTTGGATAAGGGTTTATCTGTATTGTTGACTTTCTCGAAGAATCAACTCTTTGTCTCATTGTTTCTTTGAATTGTTCTCTTTGTTTCTATTTATTGATTTCAGCTCTCAGTTTATTTAGTCATGTCTACTCTTTTTGGATGTGTTTGCTTCTTTTTGTTCTAGAACTTTCAGACTGCTAAGTCTCTAATATGAGATCTCTACAAATTCTTCATGAAGGCACTTACTGCTATGAATTTTCCCCTTCGCTCTGCTTTCGTTGTGTCCCCTAAGTTTGAATATGTTGTGAATTCGATTTCATTGACTCCTAGGAAGTCTTTAATGTCTTTCTTTTATTTCTTCTTTGATCCAGTGATAACTCAGTAGAGTGTTGTTCACTTTCCATGAGTTTGTAGGCTTTTTGTTGTTTCTGTTGTTGAAATTCAACTTAATCCATGGTGGTCTAATAAGAAACAGAGGGTTTTTTTTTTCCAGTTTTCTTGTATCTTGAGATTGCTTTGTAACCAAGTCAGTTTTGGAGAAGGTTCCATGATGTGCCGAAAAGAAGGTATATTCTTTTGTGCTTGGGTAAAATGTACTGTAGATGTCTGTTAAGGTCATTTGAGTCATAACATCTGCTAGTTCCCTTATTTCTCTGTTAGGATTCTGTGTGGCAGACCCGTCCATTGGTGAGAGTGGGGTGTTGAAGTCTCCCACTATTAGTGTGTGGGGTTTGATGTGTGATTTAAGCTTTTATAATGTTTCTTTTACAAATGCTGGTGCACTTGTATTTGGGGTATAGATGTTCAAAATTGAGAAATTATCTTGATTTATTTGTCCTTCGATGAATATGAAATGTCCTTTTCCATCTCTTTTTGACTAATTTTGTTTGAAATCTAAAGCTAAATCCCCTTGCTTGTTAGATTCATTTGATTGGAATGTATTTTCTTACCCTTTACTCTGAGGTAATGTCTAATTTTGATGTTGAGGTTAGGTTTCTTCTGTGTAGTCACAGGGTGGTTCATGCTTTCGTATCCATTGTGTTAGTCTGTGTCTTTATTGGCAAATTGAGTTCATTGATATTGGGAAATATTAATGAGCTCTGATTGCTTGTTTCTGTTATGGTGGTGGTGGTAGCGGTGGTAGTGTGTGGTGTGGTGTGTGTGTGTGTGCGGCATTTGTTTTTCCCTTCTTTGGATTTTCTTGGTGTGAGATTATATATGCCTGTATTTACATGGGTGTAGTTAACTTACTTGGGTTGGAGTTTTCCTTCTAGTACCTTCTGTCAGGCTAGATTTGTGGATAGACATTGTTTAAATTTGATTTTGTCATGAACTATTTTGTTTTCTCCATCTATGGTACTTGACAGTTTTGCTGGGCATAGTAGTCTGACTAGCATCTGTGATCTCTTGGAGTCTACAAGATGTCTGTCCAGGTTCCTCTGGACTTTTGGGTCTCCATTGAGAATTCAAGTGTATTCTAATAGGCCTGCCTGCTTTTATATGTTGCTTGGGCTTTTTCCATTCTTGAACAGTTTCCTTCACCTGCCTGCTTGTTTCTTTCTTGGTTTTCTTTTAGGGATTTATTGGTTTCATTCAATTTTCACCTCGATTTTTAAAGGAATTTTAAAAATGTTCTTCTTTAAGGACCTCTAGCATCTTTGTAAAGTCATTCCAAGGTTGTTTTCTTGTGTTCCAGCTAGGTTTGATTGTTCAGGTCTTGCCGCCATACGATAGCTGGGCTCTGGCTGTGCCATGTTGCCCTTTATGTTATTGGTTATGCTCTTACACTGGTATTTAGGCATTTGGACTTAGAGTGATTACAGGCCTAGGTGTAGATTCCTGCATTTGTCATTGTTGGATGGATGTTTTTTCCCTTGGTTTCTCTTTCTGGTCTTCTAGTCTAAATGGCCAAAGGTTCCGGTGACTAGTGAGTATTCAAGTCTGTAGGGCATCCCCTCTGGGATTTTGGGGACCTGGGGTCTCTAGATCTGGCCTGGCCTCTAGTAGAGTCAGAGTCTTTTTCTGAATTTTTAGGCCAGAATATGGAACCCAGAGGAGGGGATGCAGTTTGGAGCTATTGGGCAGTCTTAAACGGGTTTAATGTATGGTGGATGTCATCTTCTGTGGTGTTCTTAGTACCACTTTGGCCTCGGGTAAAGTTGCTGGGCTGTGGGCCTTAGTGTGAAGCCCAGGAAAGCGGGTGCAATCTGGGGTTGTTGGACAGGCTTTAAGGAATTTTAGCAGGGAGTAGACACTTTCTTACTTGGAGTACCTGGATCCAGTTTCAGCTATGGTAAAGCCGAACTCTTTTTCAGAAGTTTTAGACCAGGTTATGGATCCCAAGGTAGGGGGAGCAGTCTGGGGTCCCTAGATCCGGTCAAGACTCTGGTAAAGCAGAAGGTCTTCTTCAGAAGTTGTTGGAGCACAGGTGGTGGATAGCAGTTTGGTGTTGTGGCTCAAGTTTAAAGGGGGTTGGCTGGTGATTGGCATGTCTTCTCAGGGGTCCCTAGGACCACTCTGGCCTGCAGTAAAGCTCTTGGGTCTGTGGGCCCTGCTGTGGGGCCCAGGGAAGAAGTGCAGCCTCGGCAGTGTTAATTTATTAATGATGATGCTTGCTTTCAGAAACAGAACACAAGGCAAACGCATAAAGTTTCATCATTGACAATGTGATGGTGTGCTCAGAGTTAGACTCCAGATCCAAAAGTACATAACAAAGAGCATGACTCAAACCAAAAAGCTTCACCACTCCAAGAGAAGCAAAGGGGAAACCATTTTGGATGGAAGATCTAATCGGAGGTTTATCTCCAAAATTTACTTTCAAATCCATACAACTTAGTAAAGAAAATAACCCAATTATTTACAAATAAATAAGTTGTTATGAATAAATACAAAAGACACAGATGAACATTCCTCCAAGGATAGCAAATAAGTGAGCTGTAATACAAATGTGGTTTCTGATGACAGGAGAGAAGAAAAACTGTCCGCAGAACAGAAGGACCTAACGGTGGGAGGTGGGAAGAGCCGGGCTAAAGTACTCAAAGTGTGTTATACATCTGCATGATACTGGTCTTGTGTAACTCCATACAATTTTCAAAACCCATTTAATGGATTTTGGCTTGGGATTAAAACAGAATTTCCAACAGTTTCCAAAATGACCCTGGGTATACTTCTGCCATTTTGTACGACATTTTTATTGGTAGCATGCTTCAACATTGATGACTATAAGATCAAATATAAATCAACTTTGAAAAATACTAAAGCTTTTGTAATTCCTAAGTATCTAATATTTAGGCCAGAGTTTATTCTCTTCTACCCTCTTTCCCCCATCTATCTCTCTGTCTCACTCTTGATCTCTCTCCATATCTATCTATCTATCTATCTATCTATCTATCTATCTATCTATC
>LOEQ01003192.1:63315-75764 GCA_001685075.1 Bramus lutescens | reverse complement strand
TCTATCTATCTATCTATCTATCTATCTATCTATCTATCTATCTATCTATCCTTGAGACATGGTCTCATTTACTCAACCTTGGTCTTGAATTCATTATGTAGCTGAGGATGACCTTGAACTTTTGACCTTCCTGCCTGTACCTCAGGACTGATGGGATAATAGGATTTTGAGTATCAAACCAAGGGCTTTGTGTTTAATAAGCCAGTGTTCTATCTATCAAGTTGCCTCTAGCCCCAAGATTTAATCCCTTATGTAAAGCTAAACAGTTATGTCCATTTTAATAGCATATAAATTTTCTTTCATCTTTAAAAAATGGTGAAAGTATGTATACTAAATAATTGCTTTGAAATAAATTGTTAATGATTCATTGTCAGTAAAAATGTGAACAGCAGCTATATAAAATGGTACTTGGCAACACTAACCCTCAGGGAACGTCATATCCAGCATCATAAGATACCGCACACCTCGCAGCATGACTAGCAACAAATACCTAAATATAACAATTGTAGAAGAAGATGTGGAGAAAGACATTTCTGCATTCTGTTGGCAGGAATGTAGACTGGATGCAGGCAGACAGAAACAGCAAAGAAATTAAGAATAGAACCACTGGGCTGCTTATTAATCTCTCGCCTAAGTAGTTATATAAATGAAATTGTCACTTTAGAGAAAGTACCTCATGCACACTCATGCCCCTTGCAGCATTATCTACAGCACATGTGTTCAAATAGAGAAGAAACTCTTTAAATTTATAGACTTACATATGGGCCCGGGTAGCTCTGTAGGTAGAGTATGAGACTCTTAATCTCAGGGTTGTGGGTCTGTGCCCCACACCGGGTGCCAACTTGTTGGGGGAGAGTGCTTGTTTGTTCCTGGCTGCCCAGACTTGAAATAACCTCACAGAAACTGTATTAAGTAAATCACTGTTTGGCCTAGCAGCTCTAACTTCTTATTGGATAGCTCTTCTGTCACTATATACAACTGTAATCTTGATTGAAGAATTGTCCCATCTAATTTGCCTGTAAGCAGTGTCTGTATGTGTTTTCTTAATTAATGAATGATGTTGAAGGGTTCAGTTCCATGTGTGTGGGGGGTACCACCCCAAGAATGTGATCTTCAGTCCTATAAGGAAGCAGCCTAAGCAAACCATGGAAAACAAGCCTGCAAGGAATGGTCCTCCATGGCCTCTACTTCATTCCTGCCTTGAGATCCTGTCCTAATTTCCACCAGTGATGGAGTGTGACTTTTGAGTTGTAAGAGAAAATAAACTCAAGTTTTTCGAGTGGCTTGTGGTCATGGTATTTACTATGGCAAAAGAAACAAAATTAAGAGACGAGGAAAGGGAGACAGAGCTTAGATTATTCAAAGTTACAGATAGGTAGTATCATAAGTCTAGAGGTGCAATGTGAATATCAGGAAGTGAAATTGCATTGTATTTCAAATTCTCATCCAATGACTAACTAACTGCTCTTGCCACAAAATTCAGACCCAAAATAGGTAAGTGTGGGAGTAATAGATAGCTAATTTCCTGTATAACAGAAACCCTTTATCTATGTTTTCAATAGCCTCAGGCTGTTGACTTTAAGTATTAACTTAATGATAATGTCATTTTTGAAAAATAGGATATGAGGCTTCCCAAAGCTAGAAGAATCTCCTGGCTTTTTCTTGTTGTCCATTTAACTACCTAAATCTGCTTCCTTAATAAACTAAAACTTATTTCTAAATCTATGTACATTACTATTAAATTATGTGCCTGCCTAGAGGTATTTGTCATAATTCAAAACTATGGTAAAGAATATTTATATTTGAGGAGGCATTTTGTGCTTAAATTAAATTGTATATTTCTTGCAACCAATTCAGTCTATAGAAAAGGCAAGGGTTGAAGGAGATGTGATGAAAATTCTTAAATTAGTCTTCATCTCTGGAACACCAGGGACCCAGGTGTTTTCCTGGGAGAGCATGTGAAAGTTCATTATAGGGAAAGAGGCTCCTGGAAATTTGAGTTCATGAATGGCCATAATAAATAAAGAAATGCTGATGGTCTTGTTGGAATAAGGCAAGCAGAAATGTAATAAAATGCTATGTGCATTACCAACACGATCAACTAATCAATGTGGTTTTATAACAAGACCATGACTAGTATCACCAACTCATAGCAGAACATGGGGACAATCCTTTTGTTCTCTGCCCAAATTATTTCTTCTAAGTGTAGTGAATTTGTTTGCTATAACAACCAATCTACATCTAATTTAATAACTTACTGTTGAACATTCTGACTTTATTTTAGGTAATAGGTCCTTCTAGTCTCTTTAAAATCTGACCTTAAGACAGGTGTGATGAAGAATGCCTTTATCCTCACACTCTGGAGTAGGTGGACTTTCTGACTTCAAGGCCAGTTATGGTCTATATGGCCAGTTTCAGGACAGCCATCAATAACAAAATTATATCTAAAAGCAAGCAAGCAAACAAAAACAATAAAACAAAAATTAAAATAAAACAAGTTAGCAAATAAAACACCTGAGAGTTCACCTATATAGCATAAAGATTACATCAGGTGTCAGTGTCTTGGTACTTGGGAACAATATTGGATCAAGATATGTTCCACAAATGTAAGGATCACATGACTATTTAAGTCATGACAGTTGTTAATACTTGATGCAGCTGTAGTTAAGGGAGGCTCAGTGGTCAACCAGCATATCTACCCTTTCAAGCCTTTAAATCAGCATCTTTATAAGTATGTGAGTTACTTAAGAAGTTGAACAATGCATGAAGTATGTAGTCTTTAGAAGTTAGTGATTTAATTAAATAATAATTGAAGGTATATTTAATCAAAGATTTTTATTGTTAATTAGGTGTAGTGTTGGTATGTGTATGAATATGCTTGCATGAATGTGGGTGCCTGTTTGAGTACGTAAACATGAATTTGGATGCTTGTGGAGGCCAGAAGAAACTGTCAGATTCTCAGGGCTGTAATTACCAGATGCTAGGAGAAAACCAACATGGATGCTGGGAGCCTAACTTTTGTGATCTGCAAGAAGAACTCTTCAGCACTGACCCATCTCTCCAGCAAGTATGATGTATTTTTAACTAGCTGAAACACAAACAAGGGCGAAAGCTTGTCTTTCATCAATGCTAGAATTTCATTCTGTTTTCTGCTGTCTTAAACTTGCCATGTTCGACTGATTTATAGAACCCAATCTTCCTTAGGGTGAAGAAACAAAGCAAAACATCACAAAAGGATATGTGCCTGGGATTACGGAACTTCCTTTTCCTCCGAAAAAAAAAGAATTCTTGCTGAAGTCTTGTATAATGTGATGATTAATTTGACAGAGTTGTGCTTGACCGATGTCACTCTAGCAATGGAAATAAACTACGATGAGAATTCAGCCAGAGGGGAAAAGTTCATTAAGAAATAACAGTGGGGACAAAATTGCTCATTAAATGGCTAACCAGGATTGTTTAATGAGATGAATTTAAAAAATAGTAGAGGGTTGCCATGTATTTTAAAGAGGTGGATTCAAATATGACTCATAGATTCTGGTTCCAATAAAATCTTGTGGAACATAAAAGTTTGGTTCCATGGAAAAAAGGATAGTTAGTAGGCCCTATTATAACATTTGAAGAAGGCTAACATGAAACTTGACTTGGCCACAAGCTTCAAGATGTGTACTATTAACTTCAGGATTGTGAAGAAAAGAACATGGTTATTTCCTTTGCCTCCAGTCCAGTCAGAGGCAAAGAAAATCCCACTCAATATTCTTTTTGTTTTATACAGGGCTAGGAAGATGGCTCAGTAGGTAAATTGCTTGCTGGGCAAGAATGAGGAAGCAGAGTTGAGGTCCCAAGTATCCATAGAAAAGTGGAGGGTGCTGGTTATCATCTGTAACCCCAGATGTGGAGTGACATCTAGTCAGCTGGTGAACCCCAGGTCCAGTGTGAGATGAGACCCTGTATCAAACCATGAAGTGGGGCACAAATGAAGAAGATACCCAATGTTCTCTTCAGCTTCCACATGCATGAGCAGCCCATGCTGTTGTAAGGAGGTGGCTAGTGTGTTCCTGGCCACCCTCCACTTGTTCGTTTCCTGGTCGCCCAAACTCCCAAAATAATCACACAGAAACTACATTATTTAAATCAATGCTTAGCTGTCCAGGCAGAAGATGTCTCTGTCATTTCTAGAGTTTTGGAAGTTGCTTACAATGCACTTCCTGTTTACTTAGGTAGTATTACATCCTTCTGGAGTCTTTGATAAAGTTGAAGAATAAATATTTATAGTTTCCTTAGATATGATAAAAGATAAAGTAGATATAATTATTATAACTGTAATTCTTGATGATGCCTGTTTTGTTATATGTAATTTGACTATGTTAGTTAAAACCTTCCTTTTTATTTAAACATAAAAGGGGAGGTGATGTAGGATTCTCCTCTGTATGCTGTGAATATCATTGGTTAATAAAGAAACTGGTTTGAGCCTATAGCAGAGCAGGACAGAACAGAGCTAGGCAGGGAAAACTAAAGTGAATGCTGGGAGAAAGAAGGGTGGAGTCAGAGAGAAGCCATGCAGCCCCTCCAGAGACAGACACTGGAACTTTACCCAGTAAGCCACAGCCTCATGGTAATACACAAATTAATAGAAATGAGCTAAATTAAGATATAAGAGTTAGCCAATAAGAAGTTAGAGCTAATAGGCCAAGAAATCATATAACTATGGTTTCTGTGTAATTATCATGGGACTGGACAGGACAAAAACCTCCCTACAACACTGTGCATTTGTATTACATACCTGAGCAAGCATATAGTTTCTGCAATACGTACACAAAAAATACATCTTAAAATTATAAGTCAAAGTGATTTTAATGCATAATTATAAATACTTTTTTTTAGAAAATATAGTAATCATTTTTAGAGGTTGCAGCATTGTGTCAAGCATTTAAAGGATTTGTGTTGACAATGATTTACTATGTTAGAAGCTAGTCAGCACATGTAAGAGTTGAATACTTTCTTTAGCTACAATAAAGTAACTCCTAAATTTGACCCTTAAAATCATGGCACTTTAAAATGACTATTTTAATAGACAATAGATAGACAGAAGATATATGCATGCATACATGCACAGGTAGATACTTAGATGATACATAAATATAGACATGCATGAATAGGCAGATGATAAATGGTAGACAGATGGATAGATTGATGGTGACTAGATGATAGATAGATACATACATACATAAATAGATAGATACATAGATAGATACATAGACAGACAGATGATAGATAGATAGATACATGCATACATACATACATAAATAGATACATAGACAGACAGATGATAGATAGATAGATAGATAGATAGATAGATAGATAGATAGATGATAGATAGTAGAGAGAGGAAGAAGGAGAAGGGATGGATGATGGATGGATGATAGACAGTGAGGAGGTAGATAGGTAGGAAGATAGGTATCTTTGCTTTGGAGAGTTAAATAAATATTCAAGGCATTATGCCATGCTATATTCTGTTTTAAAAATGGAAAGCATGCTCCTTATTTTTTTAACAGAAAATTGCTTAGTTCATTTCAAAATGTGAACCAAAGCTTTGGATCCCATTGCATCTTTTAAAGAGGCTCCTCCATCTGATTGTGGCTACTCCCCCACCTCCATTTAGTGTAGAGGATTGGTGTTCCTTGGAATATCTGGGAAGGCTTCATGGATCAAGGAAGATGGAGTTCTCGTTTCAACTCTAGGAGGGCTAACAGCGGCTACAGGAATGTGGAAAGCTAGGGTCTGGGGCCAGTCCTAGTCCATTTTAATATCTGTGTTTGTTGAATAAAGTTACTGAGCAAACTGAACAGAGGTGAAAAGCTGGAGAAAACAATTAAAGTGACTTAGACATGCACCCTTCGGGAGAAACCAATGTCATCACAGCAAAAGTGCCATTAGCTTTCCATTACCTCTTGTGAGATCCCCTTGATGTGGAATGACTGCAAATTTTAGGGGTGCCCATAGAGAAAATTACAAACCAGAGCCACTTGCCCCAAAACACCAGGGCAAAGCAGTCAAGGCCTAAGTGGAGAGCAGGGAGGCACAGACCTGGCTGACACCCTGGCTCTGTTGTATCATATGGGAGAGACCAGGTCAGAGTGAGACATCGGGAAGGAAGACATTCATGGCTCTGGGTCTGAAACAGCATATCGTTCTGCTTTGGAGAACATTGGGGATGAACAATAAGACGCAGATCCAAATCCATCCATCACGAGCCGATCCAAGGGAAGCGTGTGGTCAGCTGGCCCATACTACCTCACTAACTTCTATTTTTTTGAGCATTCCCCATGCTTATTATAAGTTTTATTGCTCAATTTGGGTTATTTATCCTGCAAATTAATTATATTTCTTTTATTTCTTTGTCTTGGTTGGGCGGTGCGGTGGAAGAGAAGCTGGATAGAAATCAGAGACCCTGGCTTTGCAAGTTACAGTGGCCTGTCTGGGTTGATCTTGGGCATGGCTCCTTTTTTCAAGGCTCCCTAGGTTATGATTATGCTCTGTGCCAACCGCAGTTGCCCAATATTAACTGATTGTGCCCCTTCTGGATGGTTGCTTGAGAAACAGGACCGAGTGCTTTAATTTCCTTTCTTATCTATGACCCCAGAGGAAAGCAGATGAGCTCGTGGGTGCCTTGTACCCCAACTCTTTTTCTCACTTCTCTTTGTCCTTGAAGTCTCCATCCCAATCCCCATCTATTTGGTTTCAGCTGATTATATTGTTCTTTTATTTAATTTTTCCCTTACATTTTCCGTTCACTTAGGACAGAATCCCACATTAAATGAGGCTCCGGGCTCATTTAAGGATGCATTTGGCAAGCCAAATCAAGTAAAATCATCAGTAAATTCCAAATGCTTTATTATGCTCCTCTACACATGTAGGAATTCCAGTAAGGCCCAACTTAAGAAAACAATCCCAAGACAAGGATTTCCGATGCAATTAATAATTTTTGAACAGCGCTGTTTAAGTACATAAGCAAAATCAACTCTATTCAACTTGGAAGATAAAACAATGTTCAGAGACAATTCGCATCAACAGAATCCAAAATAAAACTGTCATAAATTACTTAGCATCCACGACAATATGGAATTAAAGACAAAGTCAAGTTTCCTTAAGGAAAAATAGGAGGGAGACAAAGGAGACAGTTTCATAATTACCAGGCTCTGCTTCTGTGTTTTTGCATCATTTGTGATGAAATGGAGGTGGCAACAAGAACACCATCACGTGTCTGAGAGCCGAGAAAAGCCAGCTCATGGGCATCAAGTAGCTGATGAGAAACAGCAGGTAAATTATAGTTACGACCTCGAGACTTTTGTCAGAGACAGAGAGTGGCCATCCTGCTCGAAGTTACCACTCGAGTTGAGAGCCAACCAACAGCTGAGTGCATCTTCCTTGCTGTACTTGACATGTCAGACTTCCATCATTCTGGTTTCGTTGCCTTCCATATTTTCTAAACTAATAATATTTCTTATTTATAGAGTAACCTGTCCATTCTTGATCGGAGAGATAAGGAGGGCTGCATGCTACTGGGAAGTGAAGTCCTCACGGTAAACCTTGCCGTCTTGAGCCAGCTTTCTTGCAACTCTCAAGGAGATACTCTTTTGTCTGAGCATGATGGCCAGGGCTGGGACATTTTGTAGGTTATGAACTCGTGTTCTTGCTCTGACAAAACACCCGACAAGGAATAAAGTTAAGAAAAGAAGCAGGGGGTTATATCCAAATTCCTGGGTGTAATCCACCATGGTGGTGTGGCAGGAGCCTGTGGCAGCTCTTTATATTACATTGGAAATCAATAACCAGTCGGAAATGAATATCTGGGCTCAGCTTGCTTTTGCCTCTTCCTTTAGTCCAGCTCTGTGACCCACGGTGCTGCTAACAGCTAAGATAAGAAGAATTCAGTTAACCTCATCTAAAGAATCCCTCACAGGCACCACCAAAGCCTGTCTCCTAGGTGATCCTTCTCAGGATGACATGATTAGCCATTGGATACGCTTCTGCCTCTCTTTTAAGTAATAACTAGGGATTCAAGTTTAATTCAAACTCATATATGGCTACCAATGCTGTAAATATTATAATACAACATTTGAAGAGAGATGTTTCTATGTACAGCTAAACTTTCATGTAACTGAACATTATAATACAAGATGTAATGTTCTTAGCATCAACAAGTTCTTTGGATACCAAATGCCTATTTCAGTACAAAGCCTTCTAGTGTAACAACCGTACATCTTGGCTTCAGTGAAACACAGCACAGAAAACCATTTTTCCTCCATTTTCACAGAGTTTAACGATTCACAGGCTTTTTCCCTTCCATTGGTGTTTGCTTTTCTGCGGCCTTCACCTCAACTTTTCCTGCTGGCTCCTGTCAATCACATGTCTACGGGTTTGCATATAATCCCTTCGATAGGTCTCCATAGTCAATGACTCTGTTGACGCTCACTGCTGCCTTAGTATTAGTAACTATAGCTTCCCATAATTTCATTATTAGTATTTTTCAGGCCTCTTTTTCAGGCCACGAAAATTTTCCTCTTCGTTCCTCCTTTCATCCTTCCTTTCTTTTCTTCTCTTTTTAAAGATTTGTTTATTTTCATGTGTATGAGTGTTTTCCTGCAGGTATGCATGTGTACCAAGGTGCCCCTGGCGCCTAAGGAGGGCAGAAGACAGCATCAGATCCCCTAAAGCAGAGTTGCCTAATGGTTTTGAGCTGTCATATGGGTGCTGAAAACAGAACCTGGGTCCTCTGCAAGAGCAGAAACTGTTGTTGACCACTGAACTGTCTCTCCAGCCCTGGTAATGAATACCTTATCAGCAAAATTTACCACCAGGTATTTTTTTCTCTCAAGGAAAATACTACAAAGTACAAGAATAAATAAGGACGATCAGAGAAGGACTATAATAATAATAAACACTACTGATGGATGTGATTGCAGCAAATGATGTTTCTGCCCATCAATGGCACTAGGCTAACAGTGGAGACGTGGCTCCCAGCTATTTGTCTGACAGAGAGTTGATACGCAAACAGCCATGGATCACCCAATCAATGAATGCCCCATGAACTAGACCGACAATTCACTAGAGAGCAAGAAGGGGTGTATCAGAGGGTTTGGAGGGAAGAAAAGGGAATGGGAAAATGATGTCATTATAATCTCCAAAATAAAAAAATAGAATATAAACGGGTTCTATTTCCAATTACGCACATAAAGATCCTGTATAGTTGAGTGCTAAGGAGAACGGGGTGGAGGGCATCACCAGGGTAATAGGGCTGCTTGACTCTAACCAAAGTACATGATATGAGTGTCTGAAGTACATTGAGAAGTAGTATTTGCACAATTAGTGCATGTTTTCAACAGAAGGCCATGGCCACCACTTCGTCTCTGCTGAATCTTTCTCCTTGTTTGTTTCCGGTAGGCGCTAATCTATCCATTTGTTTCTTTGGAATTTTTATCTTCCTTTGCACCTTTCCATAACTGTTTATGTTCTCCGTGTTGATATTTCATGCTCCGGCTGTTGAATCTCATCTTCTTTCACAGCCCCAACTTCCTCCTTTTGGGTTTGCACTGCAGCTATAAATCCATAATTAATTACCAACCAGTATCTTCAACTCAAATTCACACAAAAATTGTTCATTTTATTTGTTAATTCCCATCATGCCTTCACTAACTGGACATTTTTTTGTTCTCTTCCTAGTGGGTGGTACAGCCACCAAGACGTTACCTGAACCAGCAACATTCAATATCACTTAATCCATGTACATATGACTCTATAAACTTAATAGTCTATCAATTCAAGTCTACCAGAATTACTCTATAGCCTCATGATTAATCCCTATTTCTTTCATTCTTTATCTCACACCATCATATTTCAATTGCATAATTTCTTAATACGTAGTTCTTAGCATGTAAATGTATCTCTTGAAAGTTTGTATAGGTCCCTCATTGCCTTCAAAATAGAGCCTATTAAATCTAGATCTTGAGTGATCCCTAAAAACTCATGTATTAAAGTCTTGGTCTTTAACACAGTTCACTATTACAGGTGTGGGCACTTTCAGATTTGGAATCTAATGGGAAGTCTTAGCTTGTTTGAGCCTCCCTCAAAGAGACTTTCAGGGACCGAGACTCTTTGGCATACCTGTCGAGATGTGAACAGGGGTTCCGGTTAAATCTTCTCCACTGTGATGAACTATGCTACAACACAAACGAAAGCAAAGGAGCCAAATGACCATGAAATGAAGCCTCCATAATGTTTTCAGTCAAAATACAAGTGTTTAAGTTGATCATCCCAAATGGTTTGGTACAAGAGGCTAAGTCAGAGCCGCAACGGTCTGACTTCAGATCTCATTGCTGGGTATTCTTACTGAGATAATGCTGCGTCCAGGCTCAGAGTCCACAAACTCGGAGGAGGGTGGAGAAGGTGGAAACACACGTCTGACCAGCTATACCTATCTCTCCTTGCTTCTTGGCCCTTCTCATTTAGCTTTAGAACACTTAAAAAATATAATTAGTCATTGTGATGATAGCATATACAAAACTAACTAGGTTTGAAAGAATTTTCTTACTCCATGCTTGATATCTTTATTATCCTCTATGATGTACACACATAACTATTTTACTGTGAAGAATATTGCAACTCAGTGCAAAGTTCCCACGATCACTAAACAACCAATGACTAGAAATGCCCTCACGTTGCTCTTAGATTTAGTGATATCTTTTATTTTATAAACAGAATTTCTCAGTCTACCTCAATAATCGAGACCCAGATGCTGGGAAAGTCCAGAAAACCTCCAAGAAATAATGATGCCTGTGTTCTACCCACAGAAATTCCCACTCTGTCAGGGAAAGCATCTGGCATTCTGTGTCCTCTAGAATTTGCTCAGGAACTTTTAAGGACTAACCACAGTGGATTTAGATAAGCATACCTTTTCTAGCATCAGGGTCATCTCAGACCTCTGTCTGTGCACACACACCTCATTATACCTCTGTCTGTGCACACACACCTCATTATACCTCTGTCTGTGCACACACACATCGTTGTACCTCCGTCTGTGCACACACACATCATTATACCTCTGTCTGTGCACACACACCTCATTATACCTCTGTCTGTGCACACACACCTCGTTGTACCTCTGTCTGTGCACACGCACCTCATTGCATCTCTGTCTGTGCACACACACAAAAACTTTGGGACTGTTACACAGCACCTCTGCTAAATGTCATGTTCAGAATAATAATTTAAAAAATCAGAACTATGTTTTATAGGGAGCAGAGTTAATGTAAAAATTCGGGAAAATTAGTTTTAACAACACTAAAAGCAAACGTCAAAACAAACCAAAACCAAAAAGCTAAGACAGATAAATGTTTGTTTGTAGAGTGTGGAATTTGAGAGGATGGAAAATAAACATTTTTTGTGACATGTATACAGGTCTTTCTTTTAGTCCATTCTGTGAACAAGGTCTACCAGTCACCCTCCGCAGCAGTGCCTGACTCTTTAACAGCCCAC
Organism: Bramus lutescens; assembly: GCA_001685075.1. Classification (NCBI taxonomy): domain Eukaryota; kingdom Metazoa; phylum Chordata; class Mammalia; order Rodentia; family Cricetidae; genus Bramus; species Bramus lutescens. Next base: position 64,232 of record LOEQ01003192.1, on the reverse strand, counting down.
TCCATCTCTCATCTCTGATATCCCTGTTTTCCATGTAAATGTTCTTGGCAGATACTGACAGTGCTAGGCCAGAGGATGGTATGATTGTTTTTTTATCTCCTTCAACTGAGCTGGCAAAGCAGCTCTTGCACATCCTCAATTTTCAACAACGTGAACGTAGGATTTTTAAAAAGAACAAAACGAGAGGAAATTGGTTTAATAAAGTAGAACTTGGTTAAATTCTGCCCTGGGGTGCTTAAGAAATACTAGGACCGTGGCATTCCTGTGCCACCTCAACTTTTGAGAAATCAAGAAAAGGTGTGCGCCATCCAGATCAGTGATTGTCCTCTGTCCTTACCCACCCTTGAGCATTTTCCAGAAAAGGGAAATGTAGGTTGACGCTCTGCACGCCTCTGAGCAAGACAGACCGTCTCATCAATTATATGTGTAGAAAGCCTGTAATTTCCCCAAAAGAAAGTTCTTGCCCCAGGCTACAGATGGGCTTGGGGACAGGGCTCCAGTAGTTTCCTGGCAGGAGCAACTTATTCACTGCTGATTTAGAAAGCACTTTCCCAGATTGCTTTCTGTTTGTCCATCTTTGTTTGGTCCCTTGTAAGGGTAAGCTATTTTGTCTACTGACTCATTGGCTGTAGAAATTGTGAGTATGTGTGAGTCTTGGAAACCAAATTCATTACAAAGAGTTTTTCAATACAATAATGAATGTTAAAATTTAGTTTTTTCCAGGTGTCAACGAACATTTTTTAAAGAGCATTAGGTTTCATTTTTTTTATGTTAAAGGTAAGTATTGTAACTTCAGTTACATACATTAATTAGTAAAGGCATCCCGTCATCTGCTAAATCTAAATATATCAACAGAGAAAGAAAGAGAGAGAGAAGGAGAGAGAGAGAGAGAGAGAGAGAGAGAGAGAGAGAGAGAG
>LOEQ01003192.1:46776-61442 GCA_001685075.1 Bramus lutescens | reverse complement strand
TTCTTCTTCTTCTTCTTCTTCTTCTTCTTCTTCTTCTTCCTCTTCCTCCCCCTCTTCTTCTTTTTCTTTTCCTCTTCGCTACTTCTATTTCTTTCTCTTACTCTACTTCTTTCTTCTCCTAATTCTTACTCTTACTCTTCTTCTTACTGTTCCTCTCCTCTGCACATCCTTCACTTTATTTTTCCCCTTGCACAAAAATAAATAAGATGCAGAGGTTAAAAAAAGTAAATACTCTGAGAAATCCTAGCAATTCTTCCGTGGTATTGATCCATGGATAAGTGAGAAGTGACTTTGCAACCCAAAGTTTCCGAAGCACCAGTGGAAACCAACACTTCAAAGAGCATTCATCCTTTTTACAGAGAAAGGAAATTATAGTTTTGATCATTATTTCCTAACAATGATAATAAGCAGGCCATTGTAAACTCTTTCCACTTCAAGTAGCCTGGCATTAAACAAATTCTGCCCAGACTCTGAAGAATGCACCAAAACAAGAGTCCAGTTATTTCAAACCCTAATAAAAATATTTCAATGCCTCCATAGCTCTAAGTCTTGAATAACCCTTTAGCCTGGGTTATTGACTTCTGATTCCAAAGCATAGTACCAATTTCATTTATATACGATTCCCAGCTATCCCTCTGGACTATATTGCTTTGGCTTCCTTATACTAACAAGGTTTCCTATACTGTGGTCTGCTTATGTTCTTGCTATTGTTCCTGTTGTCACAATCTCTCTCCTCTATAAGACCCTACCACCCATCACATCTATTCCCTAAAGCCATCTTCCTTTCAAGATCACTAAGCCTTTTGCAGCTGTGATGTTTCCTTTCCCATAAGCCTCCACATGTTCCAGATGAATTCCATCTCTTTTCTTTATTTTTCAGAATTTCTTACGTATCAACGACAAAATGTGAACATTTTCCCCCACCCCATCATTTTCCTCCTTCAAGTCTGCCCTTATCTCCCTCAACATGCTTTTCTCCCAACTTCATGTACTTTAAAAGGCATTATTTACCTTATTTCTATGAGTATTTTGCCTTCATGTAGGTATATGTACCACATGCATGTCTGATATCCATGAAGACCAGATGAGAGGGTTGCATGCACCTTGGAACTGGGGTTTTAGATGGTTGTGATGCCACATGAGTGCTGGGAACTGAACTGAGATCCTCCGTAAGAGCCGCCAGTATTCTTACCCACTGAGCCATTTTTCAGCTGTTCTTTAATTTTCATAACCCATGAGATCCAGTCAGTCCTGACCATATGTGCATGGCCTCATCTGCCTTTCTATAATGAAAACTCCTGATGTTCTTTTTTCTAGCACCACTTAGCACAGTGTCTTCTTCTAGGGTGTAGTGGACAGATTGAGGGCATGGACTTTGGAGTCACAGAGATGGAGGGGTCCCGACTCTGCTCTGTTTCACCTACATGACTTTGGAAAATGATCAATCTACTTAAAACTATCTTTTTTTTTTCATTCGAAAAGGATAATGTATGTTTGTAGGCTGAAGATGGGTGCCCACAACATTACAGAAAAACTTTGGGTGTCTGTCCAGGCATCTGTCAATTCTCGAGTTTTGGAAGTTGCTTACAATGCATTTTCTGTTTACTCAGATAATATTATATCCTTCTGGAGTCTTTGATGAAGTTGAAGAATAGATAGTTACAGTTTTCCTTAGTTATGATAAAAAATAAAGTAGTAAATATTGTAACTGTAATTCTTGCTTGATACCTGTTTTGTTGTATGTAATTTGACTATGTTAAAGTTAAAACCTTCCTTTTTATTTGAATAGAAAGGGGGAAATGGTGTGGGCAGTCCTTCTGCATGTGTTGCTTTAATTGGTTAACAAAGAAGCTGCTTTCGGCCAATGGATTAACAGAGTAAAGCTAGGTGAGAAAATTAAACTGAATGCTAGGAGAAAGAAGATAGAGTCCGGAGAAGCCATGTAGCCCCATCTGAGACAGACACTGGACAGAACTTTACCTAGTAAGCCACAGTCATGTGGTGATCCACAAAATAATAGAATTGGGTTAATTTCAGATATAGAAGCTAGCCAGCAATATGCTTAAGCTATTGGCCAAGCTGTGTTTTAATTAATACAGTTCTGTGTAATTATTTCAGATCTGAGCAGCTGGGACTGACCAAGTAGCCTCTGACAACGTAGACAGTTTTAAAATATAAGGAAACTTCACGTTGTAGGCATGACATGTGTGGGGCACTGAATGCGCTGACTAAGATTCAGTGAACATTTCCCAGAACCATAAGAGAGCCTTCAGCTACAAATGGTGTTTCTCTTTCCAAAAATGCCACCCCATGTTCCCTCATTTTTGCCCACACACATTCGGGTATGACTCCAGCTTTCCTCTGCAGTTCCCCATCCCTCCCAAAAGCCTCCATCACCCACCTGAATCTTGCCTGTGTTTCCCATATTCGACATCACTTAATTCTCTGTGCACTGCATAGTAATTGCATCATGTACATACATGTTGGAGGTGCCACATTGGGTACAAATTTGTTGGAGGATGAGGCCGCCTCTTCTTCCTGGCTGCCCGGCTAGCTTAGCCCTGAAATAACCACACAGAAACTGTATTAACTAAAACCCTGCTTGGCCCATTAGCTCTAACTTCTTATTGGCTAACTCTTACATCTTAATTTAACCCATCTCTATTAATCTGTAAGTCATCATGAGGTCATAGCCTACCAGCAAAGTTGCAGCACATCTATCTCCAGTGGGGGTGGCTCCACGGTATCTCTGACTCTGCCTTCTTCCTCCCAGCATTCAGTCCAGTTGTCCAGTTTTCGCCGCCTACTAAGTTCTGCCCTAACAACAGGCCAAGGCAGTTTCTTTATTCATTAATGGAAATCACATCACACAAAGGGGACTCCCACATTACCTGCGTGCTAAGCCAATGCTACAGATTAAGCATGTGAAAAAGACCAGATTGCAGAAAAAGACCAAAACCCATACCCACACCTCTATTCTTAAAGAATGTACAAATATCTGATAGGGAAAAACATCTCAAATTTCCAGGCACACATCATACCTTAAGTGTTGTCTCCTTAACTTCACTTTAGACAATATAATGTATAGATAGACATGTTTTATTTCAGATAAAGTGAGGTCAGAATGAGCGCTAAATGAACCTTGTGAATTGTAGAACAGGGACATTAGCATCAACATGCAAAGCCACACAGCGTTTAAGCTAAGCCAGACCTATGTGTGAACACAACTGGACTGAAGTGATCCAGAAGCTTCCTTTCCGATTTCTGTGAAAATTTCTGGGAGAGTTTACCTGGTGTCTGTGGGGTTGAAGGCAGCCCATTCTAAGGGATGACCTGTTCCAGTAAACCTCACTGGAGAGCTGGCAGCAGAGAAAACCTCAGAAACATGGGGTTTCTTTGCAAAAGAGTATCAAGGTCAACTCAGTCCTTATAAACATCAGAGAGTAACTTTAAATAATGTTATGTTTGAAACGTGTCTCCTAACAGGCTCAAAAGACCCCAGGAGACAATAGAGTTGTGGCAGGCCATTGTGCTCTTTGAGGTATCGTGCTTGCTGGGTAGGCAGGGAAATTAAATGAATCAATGTGCTTCCTGCTCCTTCCCTGGAAACCCTCTTCATGGATCCAGTGCTGGACCACAGTTCCCAGCCAGCTTCCCATCCATCTTCACCATTTGGCGGCATATGAACCATTCCAAGGGTAAAATATGGGTGACAATGTGGTGTTGGTTCCAAAACCATTTCATGCAGTTCATGTAAGGAGTCCTGACCATGGAGCCAGATCCAGTTAGGTAGTCCAGGAATTTTACCCTAAGTCTGTTCATGTTCAAATGAAGAATGATAGGGGTCAATTGTGATGGTCACACAGATGGAAAATCCCACCACCCCATATCTCCGAGACCATGAGAGGTATGTGGCACTGCATGCTTTATAAAGACATGTGAAAAGAAACAGCAATGCAGGATGGGGAACATCATAACATTTTAAATGCTTTTATTTCATAAATAAGCAGCATTAATGTGATATCCCATGTAAAATACTATTGTGTGTGTGCAGTGTGTGTGTGTATGTATGTGCGTGTGTATGATATAAATTCATTCTAGATGCTATGTCCGGACTAATCACGGTCATGTGTGTTAATTTGCATGACAGACATTTACTAAGCAGCAAGGCTTTCTCCATGGTAGCAACGTTCCTAGCCTTTAAAATACAGGAATTTCATTATTATTAGCCTACTTGATTGGTTGTCTTTGTATTTCAGTCACATAACCCAATTCACTTTGGACACTGTAATGTATAGACAGACATGTTTTATTTTATGTCAAAGAGAACTTTAATAAAATTAAGACGCAGGAACTGGAAACTACTTCCTGCCTTCTGAGTGAAGGGCCCCCTAGGAGGTTGGGGATCCAGCGTGCGAAGGTAATGATGGTGCCTGGACTTATAAGAGCCATTCTGAATCAGAGCAGTGACAGGCCCGGGAACAAAACCAAGTGTTTGCAGTGCAAAAAGATGAGGAGGCCTGGACCTGTCTTTCACTTAGTCACCCACAATCCTGACACAATCCTGACACTTGACACCCACTTTGTTCATTTAGCGCTGACCTCTGTGAGAAGTTAGAAACCAGAGCCGTTTGCCACTCTCCATATCTGGAAGCCTCGCACGGCTCTCTCCTTTGCTGCAGGCTTGTTTGGGAAAACACCTGAAACTCCTCTAAGTCAGAATGGCAGGGCATTCATTGCAGGCCTCTGGGAATCTGAAACTCCTGGCCTACCTGCTAGCAAGACTTCTCTTTCTTGTTCGCTATTGTTACGTGGGGACCTCTGGTGTGGGCTTGCACAGCAGAGTGACTAAGTGATTCACATTGGGCTACATAGTTTCCAAAACTAGAAGAAAGGGTGTTTCTACCAGGAATAAATGTTTTCTTCTTACGGCGATGTCTGTTGAAGGTGTAAAAAGAGTGTCTTCTTGCCAGGCCGTGGGTGCCTTCTATTCTAGACGTCCACATATGAGATCGTGCTGTGCTCGCCTTTTAGCCTGGCTTATTTTAATGACCTCCGGGATCTTGTTCTCATTTACATTGCTACAAATGACTGGATCTCGATGTCTGTCTTTCCTACGACTGACCAGTATTCTGCTGTTCATGGCGCTTCCCACACGTTTTTATGGTGATGTGTTTGGGTTCATCTGATCCGAAGGTTTTTGGGGTGGAAATGGGGGCTCCCTCTGTCTGAATGCCCGTTTTCTTCCCCAGATTTGGGCAAGCTTTCCACTATTATTTATGGGAATAGCTGTTCCATGCTTTCTTTTTCTTGCTTCTTTCTGGAATTCCCGTGATGTCTACATGGGCCTACTTGATAAAACGGACAGATGCTGAAGTTAGCTTCTTTCTTTATTGTTCCCTTCTCTCAGCTAAACTGACAAGATTCTTTCAAATGCCCAGTCTCCCAGCAAATGGATTACTTCTTCTCTTTGACAAAGCTCACTGTTTTTCTCTTTTTTTAGCTTTTCTACTTAGTGCACACACCTCATTGTAGTAAAACTTCTGCAGCTTCACTTAAGATTTTCTTCTGAATGAAATCCTCACTCCATGAAGGCATCGATTCTCTAGGCTCATTCTGCATTTTCATACGGGTTTTTCTGAAAAAAAAAAAAAAACCTCAGCAGGCAATTAAAACATTTTCATGTAAAAAGAAAAGATTTCTCTTCCTTCCTATAGAATTCGGGTTAGGGGAGGTCAGCATCCAGATTCCCAGGCAGTGTCCCATAAGGCAATGCTTCAGGGAAGCCCTGCGAGAGACGCTGCCTTCCCTATGTTCTGTGAACCAAGATCACCTATGGCGTAGCTGTTTTTTTCAGCAGTTCCATGAATCCACCCACAAAGTCAACCTCAGGGCTACCAGAAGCTTCTACTCTACCTACGTGGCAGCATCACAAGACATTTGAAGATGAGCAGCCATTCAGAGACAGCAGGGTAGCATTTCCTTTACAATTGGCTATGCAGGGCAGATAAACAGGAAGTAACTCCAGAGGTGTGTAGAAATCCGTGACCACATTCTTCTCACAATCCCAGAACAGCTATGTAAAGAGCACTCGTGTTCACGTTATAATTAGGTATTATACATGTGAACCAGAAAGAGAAAAGCCCACCCCCTGTTAAGGCTGTCCCGTCACTGTGTGTGTGGTATGTGGGAGTTACTCAAACAGCTTGCCTATTTATACTCAATCACATATGGATGCTATATATGAATTAGGTATCTATAATGCAGATATTTTAGATATTTGTTTACCGCCAACTGTTTAACTGGGATTTCCATGAATAGAATAAAAGATGTATGCGCTAAATATATGATGTTGTTGTTCATGAGAATCTGGTACAATTTACTATTATTTCTTTTTGTGCTCCAAATAGAAAAAAAAGCCCCCGAATTTCTTAATAATGATGTTTCTGCCATTTTTATCTCAGACAGTAGACATCACACATTGTTTTCAAAAAAGATGGAGAGGAAATTGTCTAAAGAAGGGTGGAACCCCAAAATAAGACAAAATTGTCAAGACGGAAAATTAATTGTCCCTTCTTGGTGGGAAATATTTATAAGTTTAAGTTCAGAAAAAAAGTAAATATTTTAAACAAACAAAAACATGCCAGGGATAACAATGAACCATTTCTGACTTGGGGAGGGAAAGAGCTTGCCGGGTATAGGCATGTATATTTTTAACCACACTGCTTCAAGAGGCAGGATGCAGTGTTGCTACATCTTTAATTTTTTTGTTAATTATGGATGGAGCATTGTTGTGAATCTTGTCCTCAAAACCAAGCTCAGAAAATAAGAGCAGATGCTCATCCCCAGGTCTGGCTCATATGGGAATTGAATGGGACATATTGGTTTATAATTAATGTAATTTGTTGGATTATCTTTTGTGAAGGAGCGAAGGTAAACAACCTTGCCGCATTGTGCTAGCGTCTTTGTGGCTTCTGCAGATATATAGGAGGAAATAAAGGATGCATAAGAAAGGGGGGAGCTCCTGCTGGCAGATTATGGGGAATTTGAAGATGGCTGTCACATTTAAACATACTTTAATTAATTCAAAGGGAAAAATCAGGTGTGAGGCCCTAAGGAGATTTATATGTGCGAAATGGGAGCCATTGGTTTCTTCCATGGAGAATTTTTAGATGAATTTTTCGCTTCTCCATGTGGTTCAGTTTTATTGTGAAGTAAACCAGAAAATGCAAAGGAAATATTTCCTCTCTCTCTAAACAGAAAATTGTGCTGAATGCAAAGCTCATTCATTTGACTATTTACCATTTTTCAAGACATTCTGTTGTGAGTATGAAATTCACACTTTATTTTGCATAAATTTTCTTGAAAAAAAGCTTAATTCTCAATCTTTTCTGCATTCAGCCTAGCCATAAGAAATGTCCTTGAGGTGGCCTTTTATAGCTGGAAAAGAAAATGTTCCTACTTCAGATTATCATGGGCAACTACGTATAGCTTCAGGTTTTTAGCAATTTTTCAATGTTAATTGGGATATTGTATTTATTAACTTTTCATTAGTTGCTTGGCTTTCAAAGCAGAATTGAATTTGAAACTTGGTGCTAAAACTTTCGAAGTTTTAATTCACCATTTTTCATGTGTTTTTGTATTTGATAACTAAAAGTAAATTGCTGTTCTCAAAATCCTCTGTACAAATTATTTTATGTTCTAATGATACATATGTGTATTATCTATATGTGGGTGTGAGATTGAGAGTGCAGATGCCACAGAGAAAGGGGCAGTGGATTCCCCAGGAGCTGGAATTATGGGCAACTCCCCTACCTGGGTGCTGAGAACTAAGCTCAGGTCCTCTACAAGTACAATATACACACTTAACCTCAGCCCCATCTCTCCAGCCCCATCTTTTCCAAAGAATTACAGCTAGTGTAAGACTTCATAGGTGTATACTCCAGCTTTAAATTCAAAGGGTAGCCACTCAGATGACTGAAGACTAAAAATTTTGTTTAAGACAAATGTCATGTATATGTCTTGGAAAAGTCATTGCATAAATGTTAATCCTATCGTATTGTCTATAATTAATTGTTGCATTTTAGAGATTATGTTCCTGGAAATATTTTCAAGGACATCCAAGAAGACAAGATCGAAGTATCTTTTCTTTGTATACTTGTTACCCGTGTGCCATTGCTTACAATACATTAGTTGAATTGCAGGTCTTCTTCCTCCTCTACTAAACTTTGATTTTTTTTCCTTGCTTATTTTGAGCACTAAAGATTGAACCCATGGCTTCATATATACTATATGAGCATTCTACATCCAAGTTACACTCCCAGTCAAAACATGAATTCTTGATACAAAGTATAGTTCATTTTAATAATTGTTATTGCTAGTGTCTAACTACTTATTACACTATCATTTCTTTGAAATCATGAAAGTATAGGCCTTGGGAATATAGTGAAACAAGGTAGCTGTTTATTTTCATGTTGCACTACAGACAGAAGTTTCTGTCCTTCCTGGACCCACAGCCATTCAGTCCCAAAGAAACACATAGAGGCTTATATTAATTATAAACTGTTTGTCCTATTGCTCAGGCTTATTACTAACTAACTCTTACAACTTAAATCAACCTGTAATTCTTATTTATATTTAGCCATGTGGCTTGGTACCTTTCCTCTGTGAGGCATTCTCACCTTGTGTCCTGTGGGTGGTGACTTCAGACTAAGCCTTTCCTCTTCCCAGAATTCTCCTCATCTGGTCACTCCACCTCTACTTCCTGCCTGGCTTCTGGCCAATTAGCATTTTATTAAACCAGTACAAGTGACAAATCTTTACAGTGTACAAGAGCATTGTCCCACAGTATGGCACTTCCCAGTTTTGTCCTGGCACCCTGTTTGGGGAAGACCAGAGAAGCCAGAGAGATGCCTGGGAAGGCGATTACATTCCTCACAAGCACATAGTCTTCTGGATCATTTGCTGCAAGCCTGACCACTCAGGAGAAAGAATTCCTAGCACCTGAGTCTACGGGATCTTTCTTGTATTGAAAGCTGGGTGACTTGCCAGGTATATAGGGGAGATGCTGATTATGAGGCCTGATTTATTATTACAATGGCATTCAGCTGATCCCAAATTCAAGTACCAGCAAAAGTAAGCACATAACGAAATACCAATCTCTAGGCACAGGTTCTCACAAGGTACAGTGTCTAAATGGAGGAAAGATATTGGACCAGAATTAGCCTAGAAAAGGCCATGGAGATAAAACCAAGCATAAACAACAAGTGATATACCTAGGTAAGCTCTGGGAAGATTCCAGGACAAGGTTCTTTGTTCAAATTCTTATCTACTCTGTAGTGGATTTATTCACGTCAGACATTTAACCTCACCTAGTGTAAGAAACGATAAATTAAGTAGTTTTCCTACAGTCATTACTGCGAGACCATTCATTGCAGGTCTGGATCTAAGTCACGATTCAGTGAGAGAATAAGACACTAATAAATGATCCAGGAAGGCAAAAGTCACCGACGTGCGTAGGTAAAGCAGAGATGATGGGGTGCTGCTGAGCCAGAGGCATGGAGTTTCAGGTGGAACTCACAGTCGGAGAGGATCAAGGCGACCGCATTCACTCGGCACTGTTTTGGCCAACAATGACAGCGATTTGTTTCCCCAAGAGTCAGTGACGGGGATGAAAACTGTTTCAGAGCTAGGCACAGAAGTCACGAGCAGGCGGAGTTACAGGTAGAGATCCTACCATAGAAAGAAAGCAGGTAAAATGGGCTGGAATGGAGTGGAGCTAAGGTCACGCGAAGGCTTTCCTTGAGGTAGAGAAAGGCTTAGCGTTTCAAGCATGGGCGGGAAAGGCTGACTGGAGCAAATCAAGTGTATTAGGGGAGGGTGAGCACTTAGGAGGCTCTTGGAAGGCTGCCGGAATGTGAAGTGAGACCTGCAGAGGCAGAGGAAGGAGGGTGAAGTAAAGGAGTAAATCAATGAGGGACAACTTGATCCCTTTATTTTAAGAACCAGGTGAGCTCTCCGGACGAGAACATGAGCAGGGAGGGGGACGCTGAAGGCTGGAGGAGAAACCAAGCCTGCTGCAGCCAGAATGGCAAGGAAGAAAATCTTTCCACACTTCCTCTCACTGCATCTACGGAATCCTCCTTCCTGATCAAATAACATCATCGTTGTCTGGCTCTTACCCATCTCCAAAGGACTTCAGGACAATCTGGAGGTTTGAAAGGACAAAGTCTTCGGAGGGAGGAGAGGACAGGGAGAAGAAAGAAAAGAAAGCGAAAGATGTGGACAGATTGACCAATATAGAGATCCTGGCCCTTCTCCAAAATTACAGCATGTCATTGGCAAACCTGGAAGTACGGGCCTGATCTCTTTTCTCCTCGCTTTCTGCTACCGTCTGTGGCTCCTCATAGAATGTAGGTATTTATGTGTATGTTGAAACAAAGAGCTATTTTGAGAAACTCTGTTACGTGCTCACAAGGCTTCATGAAGCATTGCCAGTCCTCCTTTACAGAAGGCGGACCATCCGCTTTATTTATTTATTTTTAATTGCTTTTCTTTCCTTTTTTAAAAAGAAAACAATCTTTTTCATTATGCATACCAATCCAAGTTCCTACTTCTTTTCCCCTCCTCCCATTCCCTCCACCTTACCGCCCACCCCACCCCATCCTCTCCTCAGAGAGGGGAAGGCACACTGCTTTGGGGAAGGTACAAGGCCCGCCCTACTATATCGAGGTTGAGCAAGGTATCCATCCAAAGAGAAGAGGTTCCCAAAAAGCCTGCACAAGCAGTAGGGATAAATCTGGATGCCACTGCCAGCGGCCACTCAGTCTGCCCCAAACATGGAACTGTCACCCACATTCAGAGGGTCTAGTGTGGTCCTATGCTGGTTCCTTCCCAGTCTGGCTGGAGTCAGTGAGCACCCATTAGCTCAGGTCAGCTGTTTCAGTGGGTGACCCCATCATGGTCTTGACCTCTTTGCTCACATTCTCACTCCTCCCACTCTTCAACTGGACTCTGGCAGCTCAGCCCAGTGCTCCAATCCTATCTCTCCCTCTGTTTCCATCAGTTGTTGGAAGAAGGTTCTATGGTGAGTCATGCCTTTCTTAGACTCAAAATTTTGCCAGATGATTATCTGTGGTCACAAATACTAAAGCACAAATAAACTTACATCCTGTCTGATGGGGACTCCTTTTTCGAGTGACAGAATGCTCTTCAGTGTGAAGTTTTGGTTGAATACTAAATCACAGATGATAGAACATGGACAGTACACAGGACACAAGCAAATACGCACAGGGAGTCAGTCATGCTCATTTTTGGAAAGTCTTTAGCATTCAGAACATCAACACATTTACAGGACTGGGCATTCAATACATCACCTCCTCATCTACAGGGCTGTGCATTCAGTACATCACCTCCTCATCTACAGGACTGTGCATTCAGTACATCACCTCCTCATCTACAGGACTGTCCATTCAGTACATCACCTCCACAATTACAGGACTGTGCATTGTAAGAAAGGTGTTTTCTGTAAACCATTCATTTTTATTTGGAAAACCAAGATTACAGACAAAGATTATTCAAGATGACTATTTTTTCTCTGTTATCCCAACAAAAACATGCAGTAACAAAAACGTGTTACATACCAAGTCAAAGCAACAATGAAAATCTTAGGGAAAGTATTTGTAGGAGAGTTATCAAAACCCTAGGGCTCTCACAAATTACCCTAAATAAAGATCTGAATACCAATGGCAGAAATGTAGAGCAGAGCGCATGAAGAGACAACTTAGAAGATGGGGCTAGCATGTATCAGTATGTGCGAGGAGACATGTGACTTCACTAATAAAAGGAAAAACAAAGGAAATATGGAGTTAAATAGCAAATCCTTACATATCAATAAAATGTTAACTGCTACTAGGGGCGAAGAACCCAACATTTCAAGACATTGCTGCTAGAAAAGCTTTTTACTAAAACTTACACCTGGGTACTGGGGAATATATATATATATATATATATATATATATATATGTGTGTGTGTGTGTGTGTGTGTGTGTGTGTGACATATATATGTGTATATATATGAAAAGTGTACATATTCTTTGACCAACCAACTTCTCATTTAAATATTTCAAAGAAAGAGTTAATTGAATATAAACATAAACATATGGGAAGTATAGACTCAAAAAGGTTGTTGTAGAAAGATAACAGAGTCTAACAAATACAAGCTGTTAAGCAACTATAAGACATGTGGACTCTGGTCCTACCTATGTCCCTTTAAAAGGATGATGTGTATATGTGTTCACTCACTTGGAAGTTATTTTAGACCATTTTAAAGTGTGCCAAATTATAAATGCATCAAATATATGTTTAGAGCCTAAATATGTGAGAGTAGTGTCTTTTGGGAGGTGTACTCTACTGAGAAGCAATCTGTAGGTTCTATTTTGAAAAATGGTCTCGAATGCTCTAGAAAATGCTTACTGAGCTTCCCAAGAAAAAGGCAGAGTTTAAAGCTGTTTGATTAAAATCCTCTGTATAATTTCTGTATTGCTAAAACTCTTAATGAATAAGGGCATCACACAGAACCTTAGTGTTTAGATCTTGAAGGAAAGTGCCATATCGCCATTTCTCTGTCTTTCGATAAGACAAATCCAGAGGCTGAAGGGCTTTGGATATGAGAGCTGGAAGCCTCCGTGTTTGCATAGTCTCTTTTTCATGCCTGACTACGAGTATTTTAAAGAAATCCAGAAGGGAAAAAGACTAATGTAGACATCTGTGAGTCATGGAAGAGGGTTTGTATTTGGTCTGTGCTTCTTATGGTTTTAGCATATCAACCCTCTTTTCAAAAGAGAGTGGCCCAAAAGCTAACTCAAGTAAGATGTGTTTGGAAGAGTAAACCACGAAAGCCAGCGACGACCCCCGGAAGATTTACTTTAGCTGTTTTCAGGAAATCTTTTGAGACCCTAGGAAACATATAATTCGCAGAATCTTGAAGGAAGCCACAGAAACAGCAACAGATTTCATGACCCAAATACTAGGCTTCATGTCATAAATGGACTGCGTTTTCAGTTCAGAGCCGTGTATTCCAAATGAGTCACAAATGCAACTGTTCTAATTGTCCCATGCCGCACTGACAGGAAAACGGTTCAAAGAGAATGGGAGTCTTACTGAACACTGATGACTTTTTGAGATGTGCCGTTCAATTTTCCAATCCTTATGCGTTAAGAAGCGCTGAACAAAGTGACCAGATGCTTGGCTTCCTTTCTGGGATTTCAAATGCAGGCATACACGGAAACCATCCTTCTCATCAGTAGAAATTTCTCGACAGAAAACGTGCGTCTTCTTATGCGGTCATCGGCCAACATTTGTTATCCATAAAGCTTACATTTCAGCGCTTGGCACTTTATGGTTATACACACACACACACACACACACACACACACACACACACACACAGATTTCAGAAGCCATTCAGAAAGAAAGATGACTCTGTTTTCCCCACTAGAGTTTAGGGAATTCTAATTAAACTTTTGTGAAGTCACTCATGAAGATCAAGAGGCTTTTATTAAGATACTGAGTGCCTTATGTTTGTGCGCTAGCATCAGAAGACTCTGCGAGGTGGATAAAACCGAAGCTGGAGGCAAGTGAGTTGGTCCCGTCATTTTCTTCCAGGATCATCAATTTTCACTGTCAGTTTGACACACCCTCTAGGAACGAGGGAAGAGGAAGCCTTGATTAAGGAATTGTCTCAATCACATTAGGCTGTGGTCATATCTGTGACAGATTCTCTTGACAGATGATTGCTATGGGAGGGCGCAGTGCATTGTGGGTGGCACCATTCCTAAACACGTGAGCCCAGTTTGTCCAAGAAAGCTAAATGAGAGTGAGCCAGAGGGCTCACTCCTTCCTGGTGTCTGCTTTAACTTCTGTCCTGACTTCCCTCAGTGATAGATTATGAACCAGGAGTGTAAACCAACTAAAAGCTTTCCTCCCAAGCTGCCTTGAGAAAGCAAACCGGAACAATGGTCAAGGGTTCACTCTCTAGAACATCTTTAGTTCACCTGATAACGTGAGTATCAGGAAAATGGGGATATTTCTCAGAAATAAAACCACAGTACAGTTTCTTTTTGTTTCCCCTTTTTAGAAAATAATTTGTTTCTTACTTATGGCTTCCCTTTATCTCCAGACTCCTCTCAGGTCCCCCCAACTTCCCCTAACACCTGGAGCCACTCCCTTTCTTTCTCTCATTAGAAAGCAAACAGACTTCTAGGGAATAGTAGCAAAATAAATTTTAATATAAGACAAAAATTAACACATCAAAATTGATTAAAACAAAAAGAAGTTTAAGGGCCCAAGAGAAGTCACGAAAACAGAAACACTCATTCACACACTCGGTAATCCCATAAAAACACTAAACTGGAAGCCATAATATGTACGCATGCACAGGACCTGCATGGGTCTGTACCAGGACCCTTGCATATATGATCTGATATGATCTGTGCTGGTTTGAGTGAAATGGACTCAGCAGGCTTGGAGGTGTGACACTATTAGGAGGTGTGACCTTACTGGAGTAGGCACGGCCTTCTTGCAGGAAGTACAACACTGGTGGTTGGCTTTGGGGTTTCAAATGCTCAAGCCAGGCCCAGTCTCTCTCTCTCTCTCTCTCTCTCTCT